>JANHGN010027320.1:133016-207351 GCA_024605025.1 Megaceryle maxima
GGCTTAAAGAAAAAGAATAGCAGCAAGGAAAAAAAAAATCAATAGTGATGGGTCTGGCTTTAAAGCTTAGCAATCTGTTTTAGTTGTTCATTGTCTGTTTTCCAGACTACTAATCAACCATTGCACACTGGCCATCTCCCTGTTTACAGGCTTCCTAGGCTTGGTAAAATGCTTTACTCTATCTCAGGCTCTACAAGGAATAATGTATTTGAGAACAGATTCTTTACATATGTTAAACAAAGTCTTATTTTATGTTATAATTAATTCAGTGCTCTCAAACATGTAAATATAATTTCCCACAGCGTAACATCAATATGCTCAGTGCCAGTAAAATCCTTCTGGCATGAAAAGCATTAAGTTATTATTCCTTCATGTTACTGTAATAACTCTCAAGCCAGATTTTTGAGGGTATTTAGGTGCTAAAAAGCTACAAACAGAGGACTAGTGGGATTTTAAAAATATCTAAGCAACCTAGGCATCTAGCTCCTTTGGAAATCAATTTCTGGCTTTGAACCTAATGCAAAGAGATTTTCGGTGTCTAAAAAACACAGTATAATGTCATGAAAAGGTTTCTGCCAATGATGCAATTTTATTAAACATATCTTCTAAAATTAACAGGATTTTCATATCCCAGATGAGTGAATAACCTACTCTCCTACAACATCGCTTTATAATATTTTTAACAGTAACCCAGGAAGTAGAAAATGCATTAGGAAGAGAGCAAAGGAGCAGCAGAGAAAAAGCATGTCTCTTACTTATGACAAAGGAAAAGCATCCTGTTACCTGAGTCATGACATCCCATATACCTTATTCTGCACCACACATGATTAGTGGCCTAAACCCACAGAAGCTTGAAGATTTTTTTTCCATCTCAGTGCAGTCTCCTGTAGTTCACGGTAGTTCACATCCCTGGAGGGAAATCTAGAACAAATTTCCACATTCTGATCTTCTTGCGGTGGATCAGTTTCATGCATTATCAAAGGCAAGGATTAAGAATGAGATGTACACAAATGCTGAGTAAACATTTAATGTTGAGCAAGTAGCTAAGTAGGTGTTTTTCATCACTTGCAATGTCTTTGCCAAAAACAGCATGCCAAGCAGTTCTCAAGCAGTGTCTAGCACTGACCTCAGCCTTAAGTCCAGTACAGAGGGTGGTCCATCTGGAGAAAAAGTGCAAGAACGCACAATTTCTGGAAAGTCTCTGAATTTCAGTATTCGCACGTGCTTTCACTGCACCTTCCTGATTATCAGATAGTCTTTTAATGCCCTGATTTCACGTGAACTGTATTTTAAATATTTTATAAGATGTTACTTGCCCATTTTATATAGCTTTCCTGTGAAGAGTAAAGCATGGTGGAAGGTGCTTTTAATACAAAGCTGCACTATGCTAACCTTTAGAAAAAGTACCTCCCAAGAACCATCAATAAAAAGTAGAGAAGTAATTGTTTAGATACCTTTTTTGATTTCATGTAGGCTTAACAGTGTTTCACAGTGTTGTTTCACAATGATTAATTTTTCTTAGATTTTTCATGTTAAAGTCTTTGGTAATTCAGCATTTTCCAATTAACAATTTCATGGAAATTTTAAAATCATTCCCATATTTGGTTTTGTCCAGATATTGCCATGACTGCTTTTGTTTAAATTCTGGCCTCCTTGGCTGCTAAGCATTCCCTTTGCTGCTGATACCTGTTCTACCAGTCTTTCAATGCCTGAAAATAATATGGCAGGTATTTTTCCTGGTTTTACTAAAAATTTTGTGGAATCTAATTTCATTTTAAATTAAGTCATTACATACCTAATGCATAATCTTGAAGGTTGTACATATGACAAAATATAAAATATTTAAGAACATTTTGGGGAAGCTTTATCTCTTACAAAAGTACAGGCTTTGTTTTCATCTTTTTATTTTTTGTTTTGCTTCACCTCTGCTCCACTTGTCACCAGGGAGCTATATGCACTTATGAAGGCCTCATGTTTCTGTCCTTAATTCCACATTATGTGGGAAGTCTTCATTATTGTTTAGTAGGTAATCAACAAGCTTAACAATACCTTACAGTTCCATCAGACAAAAGGGGTACTGATGTACCTGGATTTCCTGGACACTGCTGCCTGCACCAGCAAACCTTATTTGAGCATATGTTGCATGAATCTATTTCTTTAGTCCCTATTTTTTTCCCCATATACTAATATATAATTTTTTACAAAATGAGCATGGTAGATCAATCTGGCTAGACTATAAAGTAAAGAAACAGATCAGGCTGTTAACTTCAATCCTAGTGTTTTGAATAAATGTACTATTATTAAAGATAAGGTTGAAAAGTGTAGTCTGGAAATGTTCAGATACCTTTAAAAATCAATTCTTCCGCATCCCCTTTGGTGTTTATATTCTTTGAACTACTAGAACATTTTCAGGGGACATCTCTGAAGTATATACGCTTGAGTTATTAACATCAAAGATGATAAATTCCATAAAATACCCACATGTCCAAGAATTTTGATAAAATTATAAATCGATAGCATGCTTTGAATGTACTTCGCTGTAGCATCATATTTTATGTAAGATAAAGTAGGCTTAGAGAGGACATAGAACTGTGTAATTGCTGTCATCAAATATGCAACATTTCTGATGTATGTGGTCAGAATATCTGCTTTTTCTTTTTTGTTTTTCCCCCAAATTGGAGATGAAATCCTGTATAAGAAGAATGTATTTAGCAATATCTCTCAAAATCTGCCCATGTAGAAATCATATCAAGAGCCGACAGCTTCTTTAACTGATTGTATACACAGCTATTATAGAAAGGGTTTGTTCTTCTAAGCCCTTTCTGAGGAAAGTAGGGAAAAGCGATATCACAGTGCTGAATAATTAAATAGAGCAATAGGGTTCCCCCTTACAGCATGGGGAAAAGTAATTGGTGACAAATCCTGGCAGGAGCTACTTCCTATCCACATCAATATGCCTACATTCACTGGAAACTATTATCTTCACTCTTCCTTCAGTCTCTCTGTTCAGTAACAAGGCTTACAATTGCTCTCTTTGGTTACTTTGCTAATAGTACCTGCTGCTTCTTGTTGTGATTTTTATTGGACTATTCTTTGATTTTTTGTGCTGGTGCATCAATGGTTTTCTTTATACTGTAGGCTTGTGAGAGCCTCATGAGCTTCTCAGCAACAAGCAGAGACTTGTCTGCATAATCTCATGAATATACATGGTCAGACAGATCCAGCATTCTCCTGAAGAAACTGACTACTCATGGCTTAAATGGGAGTACACTTCACTTGAGAAAAAAAATGGCTGGATTGCTAAGCCCAGAGAGTGGTAGAGAATGGAGTTAAATCCATTTGGTGGTGGGTCACAAGTGGTGTTCGCAGGGGCACAGTATTGGGACCAGTTCTATTTAATATATTTATCAATGATCTGGACAAGGAGATCAACAGCACCCTCAGCAAGATTGTAGACAACACCAAGTTAGGCAGATCTGCTTTAAGGTAGAGAGGGTCTACAGAGGAATCTGGACAGGCTGGATCAAATGGCCAAGGCCAGTGGTATGAGGGTCACCAAGGCCAAATGTCAGGTCCTGCACTTGGGTCACAACAACCTGATGCAAAGATACATGCTTGGGGAAGAGTAGCTGGAAAGTTGCCCAGAAGAAAAGGACATGGGGGTGTTGGTCAACAGCCACCTGAACATGAGCCAGCAGTATGCCCAAATGGCGAAGGCCAACTTGGCCAGCAGGACTACAGAAGTGACTGTACCCCTGTATTAAGCACTGGTGAGGCTGCACCTCAAATACTGTGGTTCAGTTGTGGGCCCCTCGCTATGAGAAGGACACTGAGTTTCTGGAGTTTGTCCAGAGAAGGGCAATGAAGATGGTGAAGGATCTAGAGAAAAAGTCTTATGAGGAGCAGTTGAGGAAATTGGGTTTGTTTAGCCTGGAGAAAAGGAGGCTCAGGGGAGACCTTATCACTCTCTACAACTACCTGAAAGGAGGTTGTAGTGAGGTAGGATCAGTCTCTTCTTCCATGTAGCAAGAAACAGGAAAAGAGGAAGCAGCCTCAGGTTGCACCAGGGGAGGTTTAGATTAGATATTAGGAAAAATTTCTTCACAGAAAGGTTTGTAAAGCACTGGAACAGGCTGCCCTGGGAAGTGGTAGAGTCACTATCCCTGAAGGTATTTAAAAGACATACAGATGTGGTGCTGAGGGACATGGTTTAGTGGTGACCTGGCAGTGCTGGGTTAATGGTTGGACTCAATGATCTTAAAGGTCTCTTCCAACCAGAATGATTCTATGATCCTTTGATAATTATGCATCTCTTCCAAACACAGTTTACGGAGATAAAGGTGTCTGGATACCAAGTACCATTTATTTAGGTTCTCACATTCATCTCATTGCCAGTATTAAGGACATTTCCTTTCATTAACTAATACCAAACAACCTTTCAGAGATAAGGAGCTACATAAATGGTGTTGCAGAGTCTACATTTTAGCAGCTGAAAATATATCTCTCCATGATGATGAAATAATGTTCCCGTGGACCTTTCAGACACTTATGTAAAAAGATAATGCTAGAAATGAATACACTGTTATATGAAAATTGTTATCCTGTCACCTTCATTATCTCAAAGAATTCCTGTTTCCTCCCCTACTACTCTAGTAGGATGCTGCTAATACAACAGCTAAATTGATCATGTATCTTCTAATTAGTTGTTACAATAGTTACTAGATGGTAGAATTCATGCATTTTAGAGTAACACTGCAAATGCAGTTCTAGTTCTAATTATGTTACAGAATATAGAAACAGCAGCATGTGGGAGATCTATTCCTTCTACACTTACAGTCAGTAAATCATGATGGATTTAATAAAGACAGATGTACTTAAACCAAAATAATGAAAAATGAGAAAAGACTGTTGTGTTTCACAAAGCTTTCAAATATATATTCAATCTTCAGTAGTACAGGAAAGCTTCTTTGGCTTGTACTTCCCACATCCTCAAGCTGAGAAGATAATCAGACCAGGTAATATAAAAGAGAGAAATAAATAAGAGTACCATAAAAAGTCTATCTCACTTTCTGGCCATTGAGCAAAAGCAACAAGTAATGGCTAACAGTTCAGTGGGTCCTGACAGAGCTCTTTCTGCACACTCCACTGAAATAAGCTGTAGAAAAAAGTCAGAGCCAGCATCAGAGAAGCTTAAAGAATCTCTGATGGAGATTACACTTATCTTTGTCTTGTCTCCAGAGAGAAAGCAAAACAGATGTTCATCTGAGTGACATGTGCTGTGAATTTTGCAGGTGAAGGAAAAAAGAAAATTCAATTAGAAGCCTTTTTTCTTCTAGAAATTTGAGCTCGAAAGCAGGGTGCAATGGGGCAGAATTCTCACCTTTTTGATTTATTGAGGTTCTGAGTTCCACTAATGCAGAACTGATTACAAATTACAGCAGAAGCAACCTAGCTGGGTGATTAATTCGTAGTAGGAAAGAGTTTGTTTTATCCAGCTGAAGTTTTTTAATCCAAAACCACTCTTGACACAGCTTCCACAACAGCATTCTTTCAATTTCTTACTGATTTCATCTATAATTTGGCAGCTGCCTAGAGTATCACAAAATACTTAATCTTTTTTTCTTTTTTTTTTTCCACTGTGGATTTGATGGCTTTACCTTTTACTACAATGAAAACTAAATTCTTTCAACTGCATAAAAAATTACTTCTCAAAGACACTGGCAATTCCTTTTGCAGGCTTTCTCAAAATTTGATCCCTCATTTCATCTTTCAGAAAATTCAGTATTAGTAAAACAATTCCAAGTTGCAATGGCCTCTACAAGCTCTGTCTCAGTATATCACTACATATTTACTGAGCCATGAATGTATGTTGATCAATCTTTTATTCACTATCCCTAGATATTTTTGAGAAGACAGACTTTAGAGCCATCTTTCTGACTCCTTAAGTCACAGATGTAAATCTTATGCCATTATTTTATGATGCACACTTGCTCATTAGAAAATTCCATTACAGGCTTTGACACATTTTTCTATTATTCAAAGAGACAGTATAATAATGCCACCTAATTGAAGTACTTGTATTATGATTTTTAATCCTCTTTCCCATGTTCATTGCTGCAGAGCAGATTCAGTTTTAAGAAATCAAAGCTAATTTTCTGATCTGTGAAAAGTCAGACTATGTACTATCACATAACTACGAATGGAGCTGGTAATTCAATAGCTAAGTGAAAAATCAGAAGACCACACTGTACTGAAGAACTTTCTCTCAGAAAGCTTCAATGTCTTTCTTCCACTAACATTTCCTCTGCTAAGCTAATTATTATCATATATAATGAAGCATGTCAACAGGAAGGATATAAATTTGGTAAATCTACTTGTGAATGTTGTTACAATTTACTCAAAATTTTACTAAAAATACATGCTGTTTATAATTTAAGGACATTTTAATTCAACCACTTTGCACTTCATGATGTTATTAAGGACGCAATTCAATATAATATTTTTCTTTTGCTGTTGGCAGATCATTATGAGGTTTACAAGCAATAAAATTCAAGATGTCATGAATATAAGCATGATACACAGACAAATTTAGCCTCTATTCTGTTTAACTGTGTTGAAATATGTGGAATTACAAACGTGTAAAATCAGACCAAGATAGGTGAGAGAAAGACCTAAAACCTGAGACTGTGCTGATGGTTATGGACAGCAGGTACCGGGAGATGCCAAAGTTATTGTATAGTCAAGAAAAAGTATTTTGACATTATTACATGTGTTTTCAAAATGCAATTGGATCATTTCCAGCTATTCTAGTCTGCTCTTCTAAAAGCTTGAATCAAGCACCATAAAAGTGATATCAATCTGCCACCCAGCCTTCAAAACCCCAAGCAAATGAGTCAAGAAGGAGGATTTGGAGAAATTCTCCTGTAGATTTTGGTACTTAGGTCAGACCACTGATTTAGTTACATGAGGCATTGAGTAAAATATTGCTTTTTCTCTCCTACAGTCCTACTCACCGCTCTGTGCTGTGAAGACTCATCACTCAGAACACACAGATATCTCAATATAACATGCATTGCATTTGGACAATAATCTCCAAAGAATGAGGAAGACGGGTATAACAACATACATAGACTACAGCTTTGACAGCTCTAAGTAAATGTATGTCAAGAAGAAAAGGTCTGCAGAGGAAGATACTTCAACAGTAGTGAACTACTAAGATTAAAATAAAGATGTAAGATCTACTCATGTTTTGAAATGTATGGGAAAGTAGTCCAAGAAGTCTTTTGTTATTAGTAAGAAAAAGCTTATGTAAGCAAAGTGGGATACCATATAGAAACTATATAAACAGGTTTGACTAAAGAATTATAAGTTGTGCATGTAAGAGTCATAATCACTGAACCATACAGTTAACATTGATGAAATGATATTTTGCTAATAGTATGGTTTTGTACTTAAAGAAAATTTGGTCACTAAGTCCATTTTCTTGGGGAAGCATCTAATAAGGTAAAAAATACATCATATTGCACAAACTGCAGAGGGAAAATCCCTGTATATTTTTGTACATCGGTAAATCCAGAAAATTCTTTGTCAACAGTAATTATATGTGGTGCATATCTTTTCCTTTATGAAGACTCAGTGGCTTCCTGGTTATTTATTTTACTGTTATACAAGTTACACAAGTTAAAATATCTTCTTGATCCTTTCCTGCACATTGTACAGGTGTTGAACACACAAGAAGGTGGGGGACGACTGTACATGATTATGCTCAGCTTAGAGGGCTAGGAGAAAAGGTTCAGACCAACTTTGCAACAGCCCTTACTATTCTGGTTGCATACAGCATCATGAAAGGAAACCATATGTAAATATTTCTTGATGAATACTGATAGAGGGAGGTTAAAGGAACTGCCTAAATCAGACTGTAAGAACAGGTATTTCTGAAAAGGAATAAAGACTTTCACATTTGAGAGAGAGAGAATAACAGAGGAAACAGTATTCTTCACTGTGCTGCAGCAAGTGGCAAAAGATAGCTCTGTCCAAGAGAATGGTTTCTCAGTAGGATTTGATGATGGTAAGGATGCAGGCATTTATCAAGGCATATGATGCAGGCCATTGACAAATAAACTAAATAGCTACTCTTTGGTAGACATTGTCAAAAAAGAGTTAAAAGGTTTCAAAAATATTGTTAGACCATTTTTATTTAATGGTAAATTATGTATGTATACATATATGCTACATGTACACACATACATAATTTCTTATCTCTTTAGTTCTATATAAAATTACTTTGCCAAAGTATCAAAGTTACAGCTCTAACAGTTACATGTAGCAATTGTTGGGGCAAACACTCTTTAACTTCAGCAACCATTTACACACATTCGCTTCACTACTTGCTGGTCAAAACCAACAGACAACAAAACAGAACCCCCACAGCCTTTGTGGTGAGATATGAAGCTATGGCATGCATTCCTGCCACTCCACAGCAAACCACCGCAGGCTCACCTCGTACTACCTCCACAGCTGTACTACCTACAAGCACACTACACTACAAACACCAGTGTAAACAAATGGCAGTACAACGTAAAAGGGTGAACATGAGGGCCAGAAATTAAGGATAGCTGTTTGCTTTAAAGGACTAAGTGGGAAATAAAAAGTAACTGACAGTACTTCAGTCCTACTTAGTCCTTTTATATAAGATGTCCTCAAGGATATTCTGCATTGCCTGGCACGGCAATTTAGCAGATTCTTTGAGTAAAAATGATTAAGAAATTAATGCAACATTAAACTTGTAAAACTAAGCTACCTTAAATATGTGGTAGATATAACAGATGGACTTAGAATTTCTTGCCACCTTTTCAATCACAAACCAATACTCTACATTTGACAAGAAAATTTACAACTCAACCTCTCTGTAAAATCACAGGGTGTCAGGGGTTGGAAGGGACCTTGGAGATCTTTGAGTCCAACCCCCCTGACAGAGCAGGATCATACAATCTAGCACAGGTCACAAAGGAATGCATCCAGGGGAGTTTTGAAAATCTCCAGAGAAGGAGACTTCACAACCTCTCTGGGGAGCCTGTTCCAGTGCTCTGTGACCCTTACACTAAAGAAGTTCCTCCTCATGTTAAGGTGGAACCTCTTGTGCTCCAGCTTACATCCATTCCCTTGTCCTGTCACAGAGCATGAGTGAGAAGAGGCTGTCCCTTTCCTCCTGACACTCAGCCCTTAAATATTTATAAACATTTATCAAATCCCCTCTCAGTCTTCTCCAGACTAAAGAGCCCCAGGTGTCTCAGACTTTCCTCATAAGGCATGTGTTCCAGTCCCTTAATCATCCTTGTAGCCCTCCGTTGAACTCCCTCGAGCAGACCCCTGTCTCTCTTGAACTGGGGAGCCTAGAACTGGACGCAATACTCCAGGTGAGATCTCACCAGTGCAGAACAGAGGGGGAGCAGAACCTCCCTCGAAGTTGTCCTCGATGTCTGAGCCAGAAGTTGACTGCTGCACCCAACCCTGACAACCACCCAGAAAAACCTGAAAAACCTTGACCTTGCAAAGCCTGAGTAACCTGAGATTAAAAGAAGAATCATCTGAGAAGGCACTTAATTAATATGATGATAGATCTAGTTGCTTTATAAGTTTTTTAGAAAAGGCTATATAGTTTCCTCAATGATCTCCAGAGTAAGGAAGAATTATTTTAGCAATAAAATGAAACTGTGATTGCTCAGGTTTTCATTTCTTGTTATATCTGATAATATTTTCACATTACAAAAATAACTGAAGGTCAGTCCTGTTGTTTTCTTTCCTAGGAAGCCACATTTTACAGGCATCCATTTAAATGGATACATGAAAAATGCTCAACCTTATTAAGACTGCTTTGGTACTATAAACTGGATACACCTGAACAGTTATATATCATTTTTCACACTAGTTCATGCTGATTACACCTGAAAATCAGTTGATACTCAATTCCTCACATTTCAAAACAGGCGCATATGTAATTGTATGTAAGTGGCCCCCTAGGCACTCTTCATGTTTTTTATTTTCACAAGTGACTAGAACCTCCAAATTTATTCACCTTCCATTTAGATCACCGCTTTTCATTCTTTTTCAGCTGTGAGAACATGTAACAGCTTCCAGTGCCATCCAAACACTTAAATATAGGAAACTTAGGCCCTTAATATTTAAGAAAGTCCATGTTGCAAATTATTAAGCAGCAATGCTGTTACCCAAGATATACATACCTGGCCCCACAATCTTTTGAGATTTGTGATCTCTAAAGATTCAGAGTCTTAACACTAGGCCCATCTATATACACACCTTGAACTGAGGAACAGCTTTTATTCCCACTCCAAATATAGGTGAATGACCAAAGTGGTGTCAACCTGAAATCAAGCACAATAATTTCTGCACAATCTGATAAGGTAAGGCTAGGACTGGGCTTAGGCCAAATTTAGTGGTCTTAAAATTATTTTACTTCCTAGGCCATGATATTTTGGATAATAAATATTGCTTTTGCATGTTAATAGAATAAGATGATGTTTCTGGATGAATGTTATGGCTACAGCAAAAAGACAAGAGGGAATAAAAAGGGGTTGAGGTAGGTTCAGAAAAATATATCAGGGTTTAAGTTTGGCTTGTACTTACCAAGAAAAGGTGTTCAATATGCTACAAACAAGGGTAGTGAGAATAACTTCGGACTTGAGGTAGCTAAGAAAGCCTAAATTTGGGATAAGGGCACCAGATAAAATTTAGCCTGGGCCAACAGCCTCCATTTATTAAGGGTGATGCAATATATCCACATCAACAATCAGGTTAGGATAATTATCAGGTTTTGGGGAAACAGAACTCATTTGCTGGTTTTAGACTAAATCTAGAAATGAGAAATTAATTGAGCACTAATATAAACAAGGGTCTAAAATTAATGCTTGGATTTGGGAAAAAAAAGTAGTTTTTCAACATTAATGAACAGGTTAAATCTTTACAGTTCAGAGCTCAGTAAAGAGTTATATTCAATAGGATCCCCTGGTCTATGTCTAAAAGGACTATTGGGCTAGCAATTCTGGGCATGCAGAAAGTATTAGGGTAGCAGAGGTCAGGACTGCTGCAGCTATTTATCTACATTAGCAAATGTGTTTATGGCTAATTAATTCCTGTGCAAATAAAGATATTTTCCTGTTTGCATAAGTATGTTAGTGTGGGGAGGTAACAGCTGCATTGGGGCTAACAGTGTCTTTCTTACATACAGGAGTCAGACCTGACTCAGAAGCTGCCACCTGGTCTGGTTTTGTGGTTGTACAAGCAATAACTTCCTTCTGCAAAACTCTTAGATGAGCTTTTGCACCTCTTCTGTATTTAGTCTAACTCTAACTCTTTTTTTTTCATCCTGTAAAGCGACTCTGTTAGGCCTCTAATTAAATACAGTTCTTGGGCAAATTAGTGCATTCATGTTGGCAAGTGCTTTATACTGAAAGCAGAAGAGCACACATGCTGTAAGAGCAGGTTAAGAAACTCTTTTCAGTTCATTTGCTGAACAATTGTTGAAAGAAATATTTGTCTGATTGGAAAAGGTAGAACATTTTCCATTAAATGAAACCAAAATGTTTCTCTGTGATTGAAAGTGTTCATTCAAAGAAAAATGAAACTCCTTGTGTCAATTATCAAAAAAATATTCACATTCAGTTTAGCTTGAACAATGTGTTTTGTTTGATGTGAAGCCAGGCAACATAAAGCAATTTCAGAACACTTGTTTTCCTAATTCTTTATTTTTAAATTTAGGGGCTATTTTTATTTTAAATTATCATTTTAAATTAAGTATAAAAATTACAGATCTTAAATCAAAGAATTTAATCTATTTACAGTGTTTTCCTCTCCGAGAACATTTTTCCCATATTTTTCTGTAACACAGCACCAGTTGCTCTACTCTGCAAAAGCCAATGTTATTATATAGCTAGAATTCTTTAAAAAGAAATGCCTCCCTTCTCCAAAAGATGATTAAAATACAAGAAGTCCTTATTTTAATTAAACATCTCAGAGGTAACACTGCTGAATTTAGCAGAACAGTAGCACTGTTGGAGAAAGATTAGTTAGATGCAGTGCCAGTAAGACATGACCCCACCACTTTATTGCACATCATTCTTCTGGTGACATTGACTGGTTTATCTAAGCTTGTAAACACCAAGTCCTAAATGGGCATAAGCAAGATGAACCTTCCATATATTATATGCAGCTTCTCCTAGACTTTCATAACACCACTGAACAGTGCTTGGGAGTGGGGGTTGTTTGTGGTTTGTTTGTTTGTTTTGTGTGTTTGTTTGTTTGGGTTGGTGTTTTTGTGTGTTGTGCGCCTTCGTGTGTTGTGCACTTTTGTGTGTTTGGTTTTTTTGGGGGGGTGGGTTTATTTATTTATTTATTTATTTGCTTTTGTTTAAAGAAGTTGCAACCATTTTTTTAACTATGATCTTGATTTTTAATAGTCACATTTTGGCAAATTAAGATGAACCATAATAGTATATACTTAGATTTAGACATACTCAGACCAAGATGGTGTAATATGTAGCTATGCTGATAAATTCATGCTCTCACCAGAAATTCATGGCAGATGTGATACATTGACCTTCATCAATTTCTATGCAGCTGGACTGTGGTAAATTTTCAAACACTGGAAGCTTTTTATCAAAGATGGATATTTTTATGAACTTTATGCTTTTGTTCAGTCAGTCACAGGAAATAGAGCAAGAAGTTATTTACATAAATCATAATTTCTGTTAAGCAAAAGGTCACACTATAATGACTATTAGTCACCTGCAACCTTAACACCTATGAATTTATAAATCTCTCTTTGCAGCCTTCATGAAAAAGATGACTATGATGAGTACTGTGATTTCTACACTGAGTAGTTTCCATTTGCATTCCTGGTTAAGGCCAGCTTCTGGATTATTTCTGATTCAGATAGTATGACTGTAACTAGAATAGACTGCAGATAAAAAAGTTTCAATAAGGGATTCATTTAAGATATTCAGAAGTCTAAATAAGTAAACAAGAGTTCAGTAAGGGCAGGGTAGAGTGGTGCCCTTTAGCCTGCAACTGGTGCAGAAAAAAAAAAATCTGCTTTGTACCTTCATATTGGTGTGTACACACGTGTATGAACGTTTCAATTCTATGAATGCTAAAAAAATAAACTGTCTGTAATGGGTAGGGCAAATGCTCACAGTTGAAAACATTTATGATTTGGTTAGTACTACTTTATTGGAGACAGCAGTCTGGTATAGCCAAAGATTCAGGACAGCAGCTTTTTCCTGAGGGATTCAGAAACTGAAGTGGTACATTAGGGCACATTTTCTTTCTATCCAACTATTTATTACTATACTATCCAGGCAAGAATATTATACCATAATATCTTTCATAATGCCTGGATAAGCTCCACGCTTTAAGACAAAACAGTTAAATTCCAATTTGATTACTCATATGACCCTTACATGCATCACAAAAATGTTGGTGCTATCCATACATGTTTAATTTTTTCATAGGATTTGTTCTAGATGTAAAATCTTCTGGAAGTAATCTCATACTTTTTAATTGAAGCTTGTAAACCAAGTCATTCTGTCCAGAGGATGGAAATACATCTTTTTCTTTTTAAAGCCAGATTGTAGTGTTAGATCTAGCAATATTTTATCCAGCATATGTTTGAAACAGTAATCTAAGATGGAGGAAGAATTGTTCAGTGAATTATTCTGATCAATTACTTCAACACAAAGAGATTATGTTCCTACATCTGGACAATTCTGCACTAAGAACAGCTCAGCTAAGTTTCCACATTTTTGTGATCACTGGTTTTGGTTGCAAAGGTTAGTAATGTCAAATACTCAAATAGTTCATCTGAGAAAGGAGTGTGAACTAGTGCCTGACTGATAACACACTCTCTGTGTCCCCTAAACACAAACTCACTGACAAGAAAACATAATCCTTTGAAAGAAATACAACAATTATCTTTAGCTCACTGTTAAAACATAAATCTCTTTCAAGGTTTTGGCCATTTTCAGAGATGGTTTGATGGAGATTAAGGCATTGTTTCCAATATACTGTTGACACACTTCTTTGAATTTGATTTACTGAAGCATGAAAATGTACATGGGACATTTATGTTTGATATAACTTATTCCCCATTCTCTAACTCAGAAATCAGTGTTTAATCAATCTGAAAGCAGAGAGAAAAATCTATCTGGTTTACAATCAATGGCTGAATATCATCTTCAGATAAAGCCTTTATTTAAGACCTCATTTCAAACTGAACAAACATTAAGTACTAAAATGATTTCATCAGCAAACATCTATTCACCAGAAAGTGTATCAAAGCCAAAATTTGACATGACATATAATAGTTTCCATTTACAAGGTGATGTACACTCATTGGCAATATCAGCCCTGGCAGACAAGTGAGAAGGTGAAACTGAGCACTTTAATACTTCTCTCCCTTTCATATGCTGCTCACAATGAAGAGCAGATTTTGAAAATATCGTTTAGACTTGCCATAATATTTTTCTAGGTACCATGAAAGGCTGTTGCAAATCTGCACAGAGCAAAGCTCTGACATTGTATTTGTTGTATTTCTGCTGCTGACAAAAAGGGGAATGTTAAGAATTCCACTTAATTGTGGTAATTATGACATGCTTAATGTGTGTGAATAGCATTTAACAAGATTCCCGAATAAAAGAATGTACGACATTTTCTTTCAATATTGTGGCATTCCTCTACTATTGTCTTCCTTGTAGAACTTGCCAGGCTAAACTATCAATCAACTATCATGTTAAGCCCCCTTGATAGCTAGTGTCAGTTAGCAAAACAAATGCAATCCTATATCTTGTCATTAATCTGCACTGTGTTTTATCCACAGATCTCAAAACAAGCCAATGGGCTGACAACTGTCTGACAGCTGCAAATGTCTCCTGCATGAATGTATACTGTGGGCTAGATTCTTATCTCTGTTACAGCAGTAACAATAAAAGTTCTCTTAGTAAACAACAGCAACATAAAAGAAGTATGGTAAAAGTACAGATAGAACCTGTATTCAGAGCATAAATATGGGAAAGAAAATGAAACTGTAGTTTTGTATGTGTAAATATTCCAAATTTTACACTTAATAAAATAACCATCCAGTCAAATAAATGAAGAAGCTATCACACTCCTTTCCAAGTGACCAAAAAACAACACTCCATTTTTGAAAAATAATTATAATGGTTCTGTTTCAGTAAGGCGTTTACTATTTCCTTTTATAAATACATGGGGTGACTTAACTATCTTAGGTCTAAAGATCTGACTGTCTTCTTTTAGGAAATTGATTCTCCTTGTCAACAAGAGTTGACAAGATTACTATGTTCAGCTGCCTTGCATTAAAAGCTCCTGCTTTCAGTCTCCACTCCTGAACTTTAATGATTCAATGTAGCTGTTAAGTGCTCCACCTTATGGTCTGCTACAACATAGCATTATAATGCTTTTCATTTCTCTTGATTAAATGCTAGCATCTCATATGCACTGCATATATAACATCGGAGTTAAGCTAGTTGTATAGCATTGCAAGTCATGAAGCGCTGCATTCAATAAAACTATTATAACATATTTGCAGCTGCAGATTGTCTGCAACTGCAGATGATCATTCACTGTTTTGCTTTTAAATGTGTTTTTGATCACCATTATTAAATTTCAGAATAAAAATACAGAACAACTATATTAGAAAATTATTGATTAAATTAGGCTTGGCTAACTAATGTCGTGCTCTTATTAGGATTTACTATGGACTATAAATACATCTATGCATTGTTGATAAGAGATTTGCTACTGAAATGAATTATTTAAAATTGCACTTGTTATTCCTGTGAGAAGTGAATGTAGCAAAGTGAAATGAAATATCATTAAAACAATTTTCCTGAAAAAGTGGAAAAAACTGTCTGGTATGTGTAAGGTGTGCCATGTACATGGCCACTGCCACCTTCACTCTGGCGCAAGAGTATATTTGTTGTGAATGTCCACTTCTGAGTTCACTACTCTTTCTTCAAATCAAGCAGTCCATTTCAAAATACTGATTCCTTAATGTACAGAATGGATTTGCAATTACATTGTGCTACTTTTAGAATAGATCTTTACTTGTTAGACATTATAATAAGATCAGCTGAACTAGATTAAAAGTGTTTCAACATACAATGCCTTTCACCATTCAAAAAATCCTCTGCTCTTTCTATTTTCACCTTTGTCACCAGCTATAACTGACTGCATTGTCTTATTCCTCAGCGCAGTGTGCGCTGCTGTACGTTCCTGGTTGTACTACAACTTCATCATTTTTCATTGTGGGCGGGCTGGAGTATGTTGCTATCCTTATCTGAAACGTTATTCAAACAATGAAATACAAAGGTAACATCAATCCCCTTCACTTCTTTTTCACTCCAACGCATCTTCTAAAATTGTACTGAAAAACATTCATTAACAGTGATGTGATTGTGCTGTGTCTGTCCAGTGCTCTACTTTTTTGCAAAGTCTTAAGAATTCAGTTGGTAACCTCAAAGAAAGGCAAGCACTTACTTCTCCAAGAAGATCCTGTAATATTAAGCAAAGCACACTAGGGATTAAGATCCTCACTGAAAATAAACACCACTTCATTTGATTCAAGTTCTTCTCCCTGAAATTTAACTGAATAGTTCTGGGGTCATTTTGATAAAACAGTTTGCTAAAAGGTGTCCTTTCTGATATTGCTTTTATCTTTCCTTACTTAGTTTATAAAAATAACTGAATTTATCTGTGATGGATCTGCAATTTAGATCTCAAAACAATCAGGTTAACAAGTTTCTGCAGTGTATTTTGTGAGAGTGAATGTAAAAAAAAAAAGTAGAACATTTATTAGCATGCTCAAAGTGTACAAACAGCCCAGTGGATACAATCCACTGGAGAAATAGGCAAAAACCTATTAAAAGCCCCTCACCAAAACTGAAGCCTTAATACTGACATTCCCATATACTATTTGATAAATAGTTCCCACTACTATTTTAATCTTCTCTGGGAGCATAAGAGAGAATCTGAAGATTCATTCTCTACAAGAACATTAAAGGATGCACAAGAATCAAACAGTGGAGGGTCAGCTCTATTAAACAAGCTCACATGATCTTGCTTTCCAAGTTTCCAAAGCCATACCCAAGAAACAAATTCTATTAGGCAAAACATTTACAACTAGATCTTAAAGAAAATGGCTACCTTCTGAAGCAGGTTATTCATGTAAACCTTTCTTCTAAGTTCTACTGTTGTGAAGCCATCAAGTATCACTGAGAAGCTTTATATTAAATACTACATTTCAACTCTGTTTTCTGAGATTGATCGTATTTGGACAGTCTACTTTTGTAGGTGGATGCTCTAGAATTTCTCTATATGCAGTTGCACAGTAATACATTTTAAGAGTTTCTAAAACTGGAGTTAATAGTAGAAACTAATTGTAAAAGTATTTTCTTACAAATTATATATAATACAGGCAAGAATGTTTGCATTAGATGATTAAATGCTACAAAAACTCTGTCCTTCTGATGGGGTGAGCAAACAGAAAGCACCTTTTTCACCATAGAATCACCTTATTGTTGAGATTTCTAATTTTTCAAGAGGGGCACAACTCCACAAATCCTCTCTCCACAGGCAGACAAATTGACAGACACTAAAAAAAATAAATAAGGTAAGCAGAAAAGCAATCCTTATGAATACTTTGCTTTATATCAGAGGCATCTCCTTTTTTTCAGCCAGCTTTCTATCAGTAGCAGGGTGGAAGCCAGCATTTCAGAAAGCCAGCCAACGTTGGCCACCATATGTCTCCTAGGATGTATGTCACCCTGTCAGAGATTCATAACCACATTTGTGCAGGAGTGATGCGTTTGTCTACTTTTGTTTCAGAGATCCTCTTGACAGGCAAGTATCTCTGCTCTCAGGTTTCCTGGGATACAGATAAGAAATATGAAGGAGACTAATCTAAGAAAACCCTCAGAAAAATATTGCATTCTTTCTGGCCTTGCTCACCTGCTGTTCTGATCTCACGAAACGCAGGGTTTTGAATGTTGAGAGAAGGAAAGAAGGAGGTAAGAGGACAGAGACCAATTCACCTATAGCAAAAAAGAGAAAAAAAATGAAAAAAAAAAAAAAAAAAAAAAAAGAGGTATTTATAGCATCATGAACTTCCTGAGTTTAGTCCTTCCAGAGTAGAATCTCTGTTGACTACTCTATGCAAAATAGTTTTCAGCACTTAAGTTGTCCAATACCTCAATTTAGGCATTGCTTGAACCTGCATTTATTTATTAAGTCTTGCTAAAGTTATGGGGAACAGTAAGATCCCCAGTAAGTTAAGAAACTAATGAGTGATTGTGTGACTTTCCAGATGTAATCTCAAAACAACTCAGTAGTTATAGTCCCTTACATGTTATTGAGTTTTCTTTAAAATGACAATCAAAAACATGACACTAAAAGCTGATGTAACCACTTTGCAAACTGCCAGTAGAAATCCAAAAGCTGGTCTGGCAGGGTAAGCAACACTGACGGCATCATCTCAGTGATGTGTTAGGGACACTGGATCAGAATGCCTCCAGCACACACTGTCATAGTGTGTTAACTGTAGAAGATAAAATCATTTCTGTGCCTGTAAATCAAACCAGCTAAGGTCATCCACCCAAGCCAATGAGGAATAGGAGTGATGAACTACAGTTAAGAGCAATTTTACAATGACATTAAATAATCCATAATCAGTTACAAGCTATAAGCCACTCCATTTCATTTTGCTGATACAGGTTTATCAGGGCCAGTATATGTTCCCACGTCTACACTCATGTGTGGCAAACACACATATACAGCACATTAAGTGCTTTGGTTATGAACTGGGGCACAGCTGTCCAAGAGGTAAGAATTGCGAGAGAATTCAAGTGTCTGCTGTAGTCTGCCAATAATGGAGAAATACAAAATTGCAAGCCGAAATAATAGATCATGCTCTAGACAGTGGAAAAGATGTGGCAAATGAGGCATGGGATGTTATGCAGAATGAGTAGGTTGCAGAGGACTAAAGTCATCACTGTGTCATCTGATTTGTAACTTCTCACCTCTGAAGATAATCACATAATAGTCAAATCTCACTGCTTTGAAGGTCAGTGGTGAGTTTTTTATCAGCCTGACATTTATTGCCAACAATTTTTTTTTTTAATGTTTATGTTTTCTTTTCTTTTTAATAATAAAGGAATGAGGACATGAAGGTTATGCATAAACAACTCTCACTGACTTTTTATAAAATACTTGAATCAAAATAGACTCCAATTTATCAGGAATGTAGGTAATATTATCAAGGTCTCATTCACATCATACATCAAATAAACTTCTGAAAATAGGCATGGAACTCTAAGGTGGGGCTGCTTTTGAGGTATGTTCAAAAACATAAAACAAGCATATAAAAAAATATACCCAAGCGCACAATTTTTATATATTCATTTCTTCTCTCTCATCTCATATGGTTTATGGTTCACTTCTCTAGAAGTGAACAGAAATTAACTTTCACCAGTTCTAGAAAAGAGATCATTTCTAGAGAAGTGAAGCATTCACCTGTGAAGAAAAACAGGAAGCTTCTATTTCCACTACTGTTCAGTTTATTGTCTTGCAAAGCGCACAGGAAATCAAAAGCACAGGAAAATCTGACCGAAGAAGGCAATTTGCAGTAAAAAGTTAACTTGTAAATGATTTAGCCAGTGTGTTTATTTCCCTGCATTGCTTCAAAGTATATTTATCAATTGAGATGTATCATTGCCATGACAATGGGATCACAAGGAACCATGGTATAACAATGTTAGACATAGCAGACAGAATGTCAGCAGTGTCAAACTGTCAAATATATTATTCAACCAGAGATCAAGAGAGAAAATCTGAAGATCAGAAGTACAATATTTATAACACTGTCATTGCATGGATGTATACTGAACACCTCATATCTAGAACCTTAAAAAGCTTATCAGAGGAATGTTTACAACACACAAGAGCAGCTGTTACTGAAGTTTTCTCCATTAAGTTGCACAGATACCAAGCCCAACATTCCCTAGCATATTCCCTAGAACATAAAAAATTTTGAGATTACTTAAATGGTCCTGTTTGTCATGCAAGACGCACACAAGCAACACAGTCAGCTACTACCTTCATTCCCACTAATTCCAACTGCTACCACAAAACTGCACTTTGGTACAACCCATATCATTATTCTCACTCTATCTAATTATATGTAAAAGCCTCAGCAGTTTTCCGAGAATCAAAACATAGTTAATTGGAAATAAACTAACACAATTAGCATGGCTTCTAATAAACAGAAACAATTCTGTACTGTTATCAGTTTATACTTCTGCAGGCAACTTTGGCACTGTGCAAAGAGAACACCTGTGAGAATATTCATAGCATTCCTAGGGTATCTCTACAATAATTAAACTGGAGATGCTAAAGTTATGGAAGAACGGTTAACAAAAGTGAAAGCTAGTTCACAAGAAAAATGGAAGGAGAATGGACATAACCATACAAAATTCTGACTGTATTCGGCATATAACAAACAAAGACTCCTCCAAATTTGGTACAGGAAAGAATCTTCACTATATGTTTGTTCCTTCCATACTCTTCCTGTTATCATAAGATCATTTTAACTAGAGCTAATTTCACTTAATATCACGATGATAGAGAGGTTTGATGACATTACCATTACTTAAATGACAAACAAAATCAAATTAATAAAAAGGAACTAGAATAAAAGGTTATGATATTATTGAGTTTGTGAGAGTGTGTGACTCAAATGAGAAAAACGAAAAAGTAAATTTTCTCATTTTTCTTAATAGCGTCTTCATTTAAAATTTATTATCACAAACATAATGTCAAAATATCTTTCTGATATCTCCCCAAATACTGCAGTCAGAAGAAACAAACAAACAAAAAAAAACCCAAAAAAACCAAAACAAACAAACACACACCCCAAAAAACCAACCAACCAAAACAAAACAAACCACAAAACCATAAAAACCCACCAAACCTATATTTCTCTCAGCTTTTAAGGTCTTCTTTATTTATTAAGATTCTATCATGTTCTTTCTCTATGAGATTCTACCTATGAGATTCTATCATGTTGACCGTCAAACTCTAATCATAACATTTTATCTATGTCAGCAGGCTAAGGACACAAGACATGTAAAAGCTCTATTTATGAGTCCAAAAACCTGGAGAAACATTCTCTGTTTAGACAGCTTGTTTCCCCATCACCTCCTTTCTCATTTTCTTTTCTTTTTTCCCTTCCACTTCTACACTTCCTCCCTTTGTCAGTCTTTTTTATTTCTATATCCATCTTCTAAACTCCCACTTCCCCTTTTGAATTCCTTCTTTATTCTGTCTTTATCTAACAAGCTCAGAAGTTAATTTTTCCTCCTTCATTTTCTGTTGACTGGAAGTATGGAGAAGGTCTGCTTATTTTTGGTCCAAACAACATCTGGATGCTGGCAAGCTGACACATAGGCTCCACTCAATTTATCTTATCCATAACAGTAAATAACATGCCTCCCTGAACTCTTTGGGCTCCACAAAATCATCACTTTTTGCTTCCTTACATATGGTCTCTTTGTAACAAAAAAGAAATAAACACCTTTTCCAAACAACTTTAATAGTTCATTGTGGAAATCACATAACTGCTGCTTGGGAGTTGGATGTACTGAAGTACCAAAGACTGTTCCAAAGGTTACAAGGGCTGTAAGGACTACAGTGGAAGCATGGGGCAAATGGGGTATGGCCCCTGTGTGTATACCTAAAAAAATGAATGGTATCCATAACACTTGAAACAAATGCACATCTTTGTTTATTTTTACTTAAATCAAGGCATCTTTTGCGAGTCATACTGAGGCAGATTTCTTAGAAACATCATTTTGAATTTTCCATAGCTACAATTAGCTGGAATTGTCCCAAGTTCATTGCAATGACATTTTTCCATTTATCTCATACCAAAAGTCATGTGCATGGTAAAAGACCTTTTACATATATCAATGTATAAGCCTCAAAAAAGTGTTTTACAAATTCATAATACTAACAAAATCCATCAAAACAAAATAAAAAAAAAATTAAAATAAGCATCAACTACATTTTCAAATATAAGCTGCCTAGGAATGTTATTTAAATGAAAAGGCAAGACATTGAAATAACAGTTTTTCTGTTTTGAAGTTTACTCACTAGATTTTAATGCATATAAATGTTGCCAGACAGAAATCTATTCATACACATTTTCCTATGCTTTATCAGAACAGTCAATACACAGATGAAATTCAAAGAAGAGGTTCTATAAAGAAACAATATAAAATGTAAGTGAAAACTACACAAGCCAGCATATGAATCTAGAGGAACAGACAGCAAGTTCTGCCAAGGTGTTCAAAAGAATAAAAATCATAAAAGTGGCTCAGTTAAGCTGAAAAGAATACTGAATACTTGCAAAGGATATCACAGCCAAGCACTACAACATCAATTCCAGCCTTCAAAAAAAAAAAAAAAAAAAAAAGAGAGAGAGAGAAATTCTAATGAACAATGTCACTTTTGTAGTGGACTGTTTTTTTATTACTGTTATATTTTATTGTACTAGTTAAAAACATGAATCTTTGAAAAGATAAAGAAAACTTCGTGCAAAATTCAGGTTGCGAACAAATTCCTATGAGAATAAGTATATTTTTAATGCATAGTTAGATGTGGGAAAAGCTCTCTAAATGAATGTCTGAATCTGTTGCTAGATTTAAAGAGAAGGTCAAACTACAATGAAAAGCCATATGAAAAAATTTTAGAAGGCTGGGTGATAACACAGAGAGCAACTGTCCTTAAGACAATGTTTTTCATCACATATATCCAGCCTCTGTGACAAAGCAAGCAAGCAAAAATCCTAGCATCTGGCAATAATTAAAATTCAGATGAAACAACATGCCCCAGGAATGGGTTGAAGAAGTGAAATAAAGGAAGAGGACATCTTTATGAAGCAAACTGGATACAGTGGAAGTGATTTAAAGGTGACAGCTTTCAAATCATTGTACACCCACAGTCTCCTTGATATAGTAATGGTGCTAACCATTCTTTGCAAAGTGCTTTTGCGTCTGGGGTGGTTTTTGTGGCTTTTATTCTCTTACATTTGAGGATTCTTTGGGTCTGGATCTTTTGTGATCACAAGAAGAAAATGCATTTTAAAATTACTATTTAGGGCAACACAGAGCAATACTTCATTTAAGTAATGCAAATAGATGGTTTTCGTTCTCTATCATGAACAGCAAATTATTTTTCAGTAACATAGTCTAGATGTCAGAATCCTCCAACAAATCTTATTGTGGCTAGTAAGATAACTGCTCAAAGAAGTTATACAGATTACTGCTCTGTATTACAACTTAAAACAAACTATGCATAAAAATAAAATTACAACATGCAGTTAGTAGAATTCAAAATATACTGCTTACTGAAAAAGACAACCAACCAAATCCAAAATAAATCCACCAAAAAAAGAAGAACAAACATCTAAAAACTTCACATGTTTGTAACTTGAAAACTTTCATAGCATTTGGGCAATCAGTGATATATTAAGGCTTTCTATGGTTCTCCCTGCTACAGTACTAAATCCTCTCATAGGAACAAGGATAGACAGAAAATTATATTTGCAAAGATTCATGAAGCATTTGGGCAGGCAAAGCTCCCTTTGGCCGCCAAAAAACGCCTTAGCTGACTCCTCTAAATCATAATAAAATAATCTACTTTACTCACAAATGGAAGTCAATAATCCTGAACTCCATTTTCATGTTTCATATAATTGGCTAGTGAAAAAGGGGAAAAAAGCAAAAGGCAACTACAAGTCAAAAAACAACCGTACATGTTACCACTGTTGGAGTATATGTTGTCATATGGAAACAATTACAGCTCTTAATCCTCACTACTTCTGCAAAACCAGGGAAATGTTGAGTACCATGTTCTGAGTTACAATAAAGCTCTGACATGGGTCACATTATTATAAAAGTTATTATGAATTTGGCATTAGAGTTTATTATTGTTAGATGTGATTTTTAAGCAATAGGATATTACTTCATAAAAAGAAGTATATTTTGAGTACTTTCTTGTTGCATCATTTTTATAATTTCAACAGGAACTTGAGAAAAAAAAAAAAAGAAAAAACAGAAAGCAATTTAATGATAAAGGCACATACCAGAATGCAATTAAGATAATCCATCCTAAATACACAATTACTTTCGGCAGAAACATTTTTGTAAGAAACTCCATTCCTTAGTACTTACTTATCTGTGGTATTGTTGGAAAAGCCTGGGTTACTTCTCTCATTTGTAAGTTCATCCAAAGTTCATTCAAGTCATTGCGGCTCCTGAAATATTAATGAGAAAAACTGGAGGGAATTACAGAACCACACCTTAGCAGAAAAAAGAGAGAACAAAGAACAGATATGAGAGAAATATTAAGTAATTAATTAATCTTCACATAAAAGATTATGACCAGATGCTTAATTTTGATAGGTGACACAGCAGGATCAGCATATTTATTACCAATATTATGTGGATTAAAAATGTAAATAAGAATGACATAATAAAATTCTCAGTACAGATTTTGTAAAGAAATAGCTAAAGCATTATCCTTGAACTCTGAGTGCTATGAATTCAGCAGGTAACATAGGTCAGTAAAATGATAGTAGCTAAAGAAGAACAAACATCCATCCTTTAAGATGAGGAGGGAAGAAGAACAACAAACTACAGAACAGTCAGCCCAACTTCAGTTCTCACATATATGCTAAAACAAATGTCTGGCTTCCTTAAGATCTCACAGTTAGAAAAATGGGTTACCAAACTTGAGTTCCAAGACTGATGCAATTTGCTCTAGTTGTATTTGATACTGCCTCTCCCCGGAAGCTCGGTCTAGATCTCCCAAGGTACCTTCCACACTGTATGATCTCCATTGATTGTGGTGTTATTTTTATTTCCCATTAAATCAAAACAAAACTAATTAGTAAAATTTTATCAATCCTCTAGAAAGATAACTATAAGTCAGTCTTCATTTTCTGATCTTCTCTGTGAACTTATTCAGACTATGAAACTATTCCAGCTTTTTTAGTTTAAGAAAGCTTTTCTCCCACCCACAATGAATGCCAAGCCTGTCAATCACACTAACAACAAAATACATATGGGACAGTTTAAGGAGGAAGAGCAGCCATGAGAAACTGCTCCTTTAACTTATATGGAAACAACTCCAACATGTATGCCTGGGAGAAGAAAAATGAGTATATGGTAAGTCATTATTCTTGTATAAAATTGGCAAAAAACATAAAAGAAAATAAAATCAGTGACAATGGCTTGTATTTTATTTATGGTAATACGTCATTAATCTATTTCGGTCAAGTATATTCTCCCAAGAGCAATATTCCAGTGTTATATCTAGTAAATTAAGTTGCATGCAGCTTTTACAGATTTTTGTAGAGCAGAACTTGACTTTGAAAGTTTTGAAATAATGTAACATTTAGTGCTTGTGTTCATGAAAATATATATCATTTTATTGAGTAGGAAATGGCAGTGGTATGATCTAGAAATCATGTTTTATATTGTCTATTAACAATTTCTATGAAATTAGAAATTGAGAATTTTATCAAACTCCAAGGAGCTGTAGCCTGTAAAAACATGCCTGTTATTTGGCTTTAGCTTTCCAGACTGTAGGGGGAAAAAAAAAAAAAAAATCAAGTACATACTGTAACAATGTGCGTTAACTCTGCTTTATGTAAAAATAATGTATGAGAATGTCTTTCTGCTTAGAGGTCAAACTACTTGGTGCATAAAATGTGCACATTAACTAAGATTCCTCCAAAATTTGGTATTTCTCCAGTACTAGATGGTACTGTTGGTAAGGGGTCCAGAAAAATTAAATTTCTTAATATACATCTCAGACTTCAGCCTTTCTGTGAGTTAAATTGTGTAAAAACAGTATGGATGAAAATTGTTAATGTCCCCAGTTAAATACAAGTTTAAAATAACACATTATCCTCTGCAGATTTTTTAATTTGCCAGTGTCCACGTCAGATCAAGAGCTACTGGGGAATATTCAGTAGCCAGTGTGTATAACCTCCCTAAGGCTAGTGCTAGTTCTCATTCATGTCTCTACAATGAGCTCAGAAGTTCTGTGTAGGCACTAGGACATTTAAAAAGAAACAGCATCTGTGGCCTCTCTTTACCCAGCGGACTCTGGAAGCCTCACTGTTTTGCTCAAGAATCCCACCGTAAGAGCCCATATAGCCAACGGGTGTTCAAGTGCACTTATTTACATGGACTGCCACAGAAGGTGATACATTGCATAGAATCACTCTAAGTATGAGGGTACTAAGTAAAACTGGTAACCAAATCTGGGATCCTCCTAGCTAACAAGTTTGGAAACCATCTCCCTGAAGATAGTGGAATGCAAGTGGAAGTGTATAATAATATTCTCTGCTTTTGTTGCACACACTTGAGAAAAAAAAAAAAAAAACACAAAAAAACTACAACACTGATCAAGCCAACTTCAATATCAACATTAAGAGACTAGCTGCAGGATCCTAGATGAGCCTCCCTGGGTCCCTGTTTTTAAGGAGTTTTTTTGTTGCCATCTTTTTTAATCTGACTAAAACACAAATGACAAAATATTTCTTGCAACCTACAGTCCCTTCTACAGCCCCTTTGGGAACACAAAACTGAACATGACCTTCCCAAATAGATCTCTGTCTCAGTCCCCCAAGAGAGGTGAACTGCACAAACATTGTCCTCTTGAGAGTATTCGCTCAAGAACCCAGAATACAAATTAAGGCAATGTCCACACAGGGAATGATAGAAGAATTAGCCAGACGTTAGTGCTGGGGAGGAGCAATCAGAGAGAAACCAGGTGGGAGAAGAGGGAGGCCTGGACATAGCAAGGTGCACAAGCTGGCAAGGCAGAGCTCACACTGCAGACTACCAGGCAGTGTGGGAACATAACAGCGGAGGGCAGCAGGCAGTGGCTCCTTGCATGCCAGTACTTCTGAAAATGCTAATGGCCTAACGAAGAGGAGCAGGTACTGCTGGCAGCATGTACTGAATAGCAAAATTCTTAAAACTCCATTTTTAATCTGCCTTTGAGATGTTCTGAACTAAAACTGCTTATACCCACTCAGTGGCCAAACTCAGCCTGTACTGCAGAAATAACATCATTGCTGTGCTTCATTTTATTCATGTTTCACAACTGATACCATCTGTTATTTTGGAGGGTTTTTTTCCCTAAGCAACCATTACACCTGTAACTCACACATATCTCCCACCCAGCTGCTTCCCACCTCCACCATACACGAACACCCTACTTTTGACACAATCAATCCTTCACTCAAACTAAGCAAGCAAAATTTAAGGAAAACATACACGTCTCTTCTGGTCCTGCACACAGTGCAAGCAAGTATCAGTATCACTCCCACTGTGATCCAGGGAGATGTTGCCCCCTCTTGGAACAATGCACAGCCCACATTATGAAACACACAACACTACGAAAGACTATGAAATTCAACTTAATTTTTCTTCTAGTATGCCAGCCAGGCACTTGGAGATTACTCTGAGGAGGCCAGGTTAAGGTGCAAGGGATTCTATCTCAGTCCTGCATGTCTGAGATGCCAGGAGTTGAGTTTTGCCAGATTCAATGTTCCGCAAAGTCACAAGATAACAAAGAGTTAAGAGTATTCACTGGCAATGGCTGACCTGTCACTCACTCTATCAGTAAAAACACATGCAGGAAAATTTGAAGGGCAGCAGATGAGACATTTCAGCTTAGTTGAAATCCATTTTAATTTCTGAACATGTGCCCCAAATCCATTTTCACTGAAAAAATAAAACAGGAAGAGTAACTGGAAAGCAGAATATAACATTTCTTGATCTCCGACCTTTTATGGAAGCTTTCATATCTGCCCTGTTGCAGTGACTCAGAACTGCAGAGCAAAATAATCTGAGTTTGATTCAGCAGCTGTATCTTCACAGTTTTATTACCATTCTGCAAAGCAATATCTCTCAAGCATTTTCCCCTTGCTCCATTTTAGAATATGCACCCTGCCCCTTCTCCAATTTAAGAATTGCATATGCCATTCCTCCTGAACTGGTTAGAAGGGCTGCGAGAGGCAGGGATGAACCTCAGAGGAGATGGCTGGACAGGGTCAGGAGTGGGAAGGGGTAGAAGTGCTATCCTGAGCATCCTTTGCTCTGCTCCCTCTCCACTCCACCTGAGCCCAAGCCTCCACATCTGTCTTCCTCCTCCTGCAGCCTGTCCAGTCCATTGCGCATCTCCCTCCTTAAAGGATAATGGTCATGACTTAAAATTTTGAAATCATTCATGTAATATATATATATATGTAGCCACACCCAGAGTAAGTCCCCTAGTTCAAAATGGTTGGAGATGGGGAGCATACTATCAAAATCTTGCATGCTTGCCCTGTTTCTGTAGAGTTTCTTAGGTACCTCACTTCTGACCACAGTCAGAATAGATTATGCTATGCTGGATGATTTTATGATGTGACTCAGGACATACATTTTATGTTAGCCCTACCATTTGAAAACATAATGTATTACTGGAATTAATGTATTGACAATTTGTTGTTTAGCAGTAATAATGAGAGAAAAAAAAATACCACAACAACAAAAAAAACAACAAACAACCACTTTTAAAACTTTACATCATACCTCACCTTACATTGAGTGATTTATTTAAGCCCAGAAATATGATGCCCAAACTTACTATAAAGAATGAGATATGATGTGACAATATGTAAGTAAAATTTTGCAACAGAGTTCTATTTTTTCTGTCTAAACACCACAGCACAATATGTCAAAACCCACAAGCAAGTCAAATGCAGTCTGAAGGCAGATCCAAGCAGCTGAATCAAGGAGTTTGAGGTAGGCAAGAGACAGCTGTCACTAACTGATTTTGTAATAGATAGGAAAAATAGTTTCCATATTTAAACCTCTAAGATGCTGATAAGTATTTTATACACTGGTTTTCAGTAGAATTTGTTTAACTGATTTCAGAAATTAAAGGTATTTTCATATGTTGATATAACAACTTACAGTTTCCTTATACTGGAAAGAGTCACTCATAGAAGAATATTGGTACTTGCTAAATCACCCTTTATAGGCGTTCACTTTAAGTGAGCAAACAGGAAAAAATTTGCAAGGACTTCCTCCTAGGGTTTTTACAGCAGCTCAGTAAATATCAGTAAAGCGACAGACCAGTGTTGCTCAGATAGATCAAGTCTCTCTCACTGGATAGCAACATGGCCACAAAACTACCATCTCAAGAGGAATTTGAGAACTGGACAGCTTTTCAAGTTGCAGATCTCCTAAAACAGGTACTAAATGTATATGTAGCACTTTAGACAGTGCAGTCTATATTCAGCTACTAAAAACTCTTATTTCCTTTATCTTTGAAAAACACATCTTGTCCTAAATCTAGTACAGATATTCAAAAGTACTGAAAATAGATTAGTCAGCAATTGTCACCCCCAAGAACTTATGTGAATTTCTTGGTGCTCTCCTGTTTTTTTTGTAGAAATTTAATTCATGGTAGAAGCTGCTAGCTAAGATCTCCTACATGGCAAATCATATAAACACATTTGCTCACAAGGATATTTCTTATAATAGAAAAGGTATTCCATGCCCCAATTTATTTCCTGCTGGGAAGAAATAACCATTTCACTGAAAGTGGGTTAGATTTTATATTTTAATACTGCTTTAAAATTTACAGCTTTCACTAAGAATCTACTGTTCACCTTTTGTTCTCAATGCATATATACCCACAGTAGTTGCTAGATATTAAGTTTAAGATACTTGAGCTTTTTTTTTTTTCCTTTTTGATCATTTGTTTGTCAGCTTGTACATTTCCTAGTTCTGCAACTTCTTTTCTAGTACATGTAAAATAACCTGAATTGCATAACATATTCCAAGCATGTCTTATACTTCCACTACCTGAATAATCTGCTCCTCCATAAAATACATCCTCCATCATTTTTTTTTTTTTTTTTTATAACAAATTTTTCCTTCTAACTTACTGAATACTATGACTCAGGTTTTAGACTTCTACCTGTAACCTACTTACACAATAAAGTCCATTATTTTCATTTTGATATATAGTCTCATTTTACATTCCTTTGGGTTTTTTAATGCAAGTTTCTCTATATGATTTTATGTATAGGATTTTTCTGTCTTGTATTCATCTTACTTCTAACTGAAGCACCAATCTTTTCTAGTACCTGCTTTACACCAGCAGGGAGAATTTGTTGCTATTAAGGTTTCACATCTTTTTCAACCGAAGGAACAAATAATATTTTTCAAGTAAAATAATACTGTGCTATGAAGTTTTTCTACAAAAGAAGAGTTCCATTTGTAGCCACATAAAATATAGGCCAAAGTTTAAAATTTTCATGTTTTATTATTTTTCCATTTGCCTTGTGCATAAATACATATTCTAATTCACGTATAATATAATAAAACCAAACAAAGGGGAAAACAAAACAAAACAAAAAGTGCAAAACCCACAAACAGTTTTACAATGCAGATGTATCACAGGTGGACCACTGTCAACACGTTGAGAAAGCTGACTTGTTCCATGGAATTAATTCATACCACAATGATAACGTATAAGCTAAACTGTGAACATTACTGTGAACAGCTACTCAGAGCATTAATTAGCTAGAAGCCTTTCAGCTTAAAGGAAATCAAACTAATTAATAGAAGATACAATGATTTTAAAATACCTTGCAATTCTACAGCAGAATACAAGACAAAAAATTAATAGCAATTGTTCAAGAACTCAGGGGCTTCCAGGGAAATTTCAGCAGGCACGCCATAACTACTGGCTTTGTACTTGTTAAAAGTCTTCCAACAAGCTAACCAGTAAAAAAAGGTCACATTTTCTTTTACACCAAAGCTACATGCTTGATTAATGGCATAAGGCAAAGCACAAAAGCAGATGGAGATAGAACCAATAATTAGAAATAGGCAAAAGCTAAGAGCAGAAAGAGTGTATTACCTTAGTTATTTGCCTCCCCACCAACATCAGTGCAACTGATGGCAAATTATCCTACTACAAACCATCAGTCCAACACCCACAGCAACTCTCTCCTTTGAATTGTGATCTTATTCTGTATTAAAAACAAGCAACGGTCTCCCAGCCATTGAATAAACAATTTATAAACTCAAGAATATTGGCTGATAGGCCAAGTAAACTGCCTGAATATATGTTCAAATAAGAAATTTTCATATTAAAAAGAAGATAAAATACACTTTGAATGTTTATAAACATGATCACAAAGTATTCTAGAAATAAAAAATTATATTAGAAAAGTCATATATTTCTATGAGAGTAATTTCTTTTCACTAATATTTCTCTGCTAGTGTCTTAGTTGGTCATTACTGATATAGAAATTTACAGCTAAGCACAACAGATGCTAAAACACATTTCAAGAGTGATACATTCTTAAATAAAAGATTTCTATTTATTTTTTTTTCCCTATTTCCATGCATAACAGTGTAATTTCTTTTAAAAGCCAGGCTAAACTGCCTAACACACAGCGAGATTTTTTGGACATCTTCCAACCTTCTCCATTCCATACCCCTCTAACAAATCCAACGCGTCCATTTTTTTTCCAAATTACTATTTAGTTTCTGTCAAAGAGATACTACATCTGGACATTCCCGTTTTATTTTAATTTAGAATCAACATCGACTTTCTTAAGAAAAGACCACCACCACAACAACCATGATACAGAAAAGAAATCCTCTTTCTGAACCAGAATTTTTTCCGGCAGTGACCTATCACAGGAACTGCACGATACAAATAGCCCAAACATTTACTGCTGAAGCCAAGTAGCAGTTAGTGGGTAACAGAGGGCTGGTAAGCACGCATGGAAAAACACAGCTTTCCTTTAGGTAGCCTTCATTTTCATAGCAGTCAGTGCTATAACCATTTCCTGAGGTGATTGCATGGCTGCTGACAGAGTATTACCACAGGCTACCTTTTAACCCATGTCCAATGATGACCTCCTCTTATTCCATAGCAATTAAAGTACCCCATTGTATTTCTGTTGAGCTCTTTGTTCCATTTATGTTACATTGTCTGCTTCATTTCATCTTGCCTACTCCATTCACAATTTTATCTGCCCTTATCCCCTGTAATCTTTCTTGATAAAAAAAAACTGAAGAGATCGTGTGTCATAGATCTTATGTGGAAGTCACTACCCATTTCTAAGCATTGCTGTTATTCTGTCAAATATTCTTATTATTGATGTCAAATAGCATAAAGATTTCCACTACCCCAAGTATTTGAATATGGAAATACTAATTACTTTGTTTACAAATGTCAAGTTTCATACCATTATAATAATTTTTTCCTTACCTCAGTTTGGAATGCCTGAATCCGCTCTGGTTGTAGAAAAACTGGACATGAATGGATCTCATTTCTTGGTAAGCAAATATTTCATAAAAGCTATCATCCAAGCATATTTCAGCATAAAACTTGAATTCCTTACAGTTCCAGGAAATAACCTGACATTGTTCATCTTCATACACACTTCATTAATTGGTCTGGCTTCCCATTTTATTGGGCTGACTGACTTAAGGAACCCCATTGCACAACAGAAATCCCAGCCAGCCCGTCTACCCTTCCAAGGAAAGTACAAATATGCAGAATCAGCCTTAGCACACAACTGTGGCAGGGAACATCTCATGAAATAAATCTTGGATGAGTCTGGATTTTTTTAAAGGAAATACATCTTTTAAAGGCATTATTTAGGTAAAATCTATTCCATAAAACTTGCATTTGCTAGTAGAGAATTCTACATGAATTTTTACAATAAGTTTACAAATACCAGGAACAATGTCTGACAAAAATCTGATAACTTCCTTTGTTGACCTCTGTAGAATTTTTTGCATAAGTGTGGTTAATTGATTGCAAATAATTAAAAGAGAGGAATAGAATAACTCCTTGAACCGGGGCGACTGCTCTACCAGTAATATAATTTGTGTAGCTATTGAAGGAAAAGGCCTTTAACATCTATTTGAAAGGTAAAATAACTGCTATAATCTATTTATGCACTGCAAAGAAGTTACGTTTTCTTGGCACTTCAGTGCTCAACAAAGCTGTTTCCTGGTTTTCTGCTGTTTATGTTAAAAAGGGCTCCAGTCCTGCAAAGTGATTCATTAGAACACAGCCACTTGGGTGCATGCAGGTTCACTTTGTTTAAAACTGTGTGGCACAGAGTAAAATTGGGTTTTACTAACAATTCATGCTAGCATAGTAAGTCTATGTTCTACTAACAGTTCGTGCTAGCATAGTAGGGCTAACAAATACAGACTAATTCCCGTACCATTCATCATAAATTGAATCACTAAAATTTCTGTAATCTCCATAGCTAGATGAGAAAGAGTGAAGTTAAAGGCAAGGATGAAAGTGCTGGATTCTTGTGCCTGCTGCAAGTAAAGCTGTACAGCAGCATTGGAAAATGAGATGAGAAATATTTTCAGATTTGTGGTAACTTAATCAAAACACAAATGCAAAAAGCAAGAGGAACAATGGATGATCCTTGATGATGGTCTGTGATACAAAAGCAATATGATTAAAAATCAGAGCATTTGCCAGTATGTTCTCCAAACTATGTATTCTCTTTAACACATCTTTAAAGATTATTTTGCACTACAGAAAACATGGCAGAATACATATACAATAAGCAACATCCATTTTTGATAGCATTGTATACAGAATGAGATAGGTCTCACACACCAGTAATAATCTTCCTACAGCTTTCATGTGTTCTTTAATTTAATTAAGTAGCACTGTCAACATGATAAATCTCTAATAAGGTATGCTTGAAACAGAATTAGTTATGACAATACTAAAAAAATTAACTATTCAAGAACCTAAATTTTGCTATCATTAACAGCAATATTTGAGTAGCTACAAGATACAATTCTCCTATGAAGAAGCTAATATGTATATTAACTTATGCATATTAAAGTAATTAAATCAATAGCCCACTTTTTTATTCCAAGCTCCTTGCCTAGTATACAACAAATCTATACTATTCCAGGAATGAAAAGTTCCTTCTCTGTTACAAGATTTAGAAAGCACACCCTTAGTAGATTCACCTGAACAATGAATGACAGCATAAACAGATGTCAAAGACACACACTTCCACTCAGAAAATCTGAGTTTCTGTCTACACCACCTAAAGCATGATTCCCTAACTGGATCTACTGGTTTGGGTAGCCAAAATTCAAAACCACCAATTCTCTTACTGCGTTTATTATTACCTTCTGCAAGAACCTTAAGTTTTGCACCTCAAGTTATCATTCGGTTACAAGGGGCATACGATTTACTTCACTACACTCTGCAAAGTCTTAACAAAAGTTTAATATCACCTTTGGACATTGAGCTAAAAGTCACTAGAGAAAAGCTGGCCATCTATCACTAGACAGTGGTGAACAAAAAGCACATGAGCAAGACTGATGCTATCTACTAAATACGTTTACCCTCGCAAACTAATAATTTTCAAAAACCAAATACAAGTATGTCACTATATGTTTGTGTGTATAGACACTATGCACCTGTGTAGATCACAAGATATATGCTCAGTGCTTTATATGTCTACCTGATGTTAGATGGGTATTTAGCCACATATCTGGTTTTGCTATGAGGTATGTTAGGTATTAATGGACAGAAAATTCCTTCTAGTCATGTAGATTAAAAAAAGAAAGCAACTATAGGTGGTGTCTTCAATGTGAATTTAGTGAACTTCCCCAGACGCACAAAGCACAATTTTCTGGTTTACCTTTGCACAGTCTGAAAAACTGCCTTCCATTCATGGGTGCTGCTGCAGAAACCTCATAAGAGAATCTGTAAGGGCTGAGAAGACAGCCTGAGCAGAGCCAACTTGATGCCTATCAGCAGCCCTTCACACTTCTCAGAGAAGCCCTTCTCACCATAAAATTCCTCCAGTCTGTCCCAAATCTCTGCCACAACACTAACACCTTAAGCATATGCAGCATAGGTTTTTTTGTATTAGTGAGATCAATGTTAAGAGGCAAGGTGCCCATGGGGAGGACAGTGTACTGGCCCACTGGTGGACCTCCCTGGCAGGTACATTTCCTGGAAAGCAATGTGTGGAGCCAGAGTACTGCATGTTTATCACAGGATATAACCACAGATAGACTAAATGTGCCTCTGGCCACTTGGGAGGAATATAGGAATGCTGCCAGAATACGTAGGGATGCAACAAGGAAGACTAATGCCCTCTTGTAATAAAATCTGGCAAATGATGTGAAAAAAGGGCCTATTCAAGTACATCAGTAGGAAAAGGAAGATAGGGAAAATGTGGGCCTGCTGCTGAATTAGGTGAGCAATCTGGTGACCGAGGATACAGAGAAGGCCAAGTTACTGAATGCCTTCTTAGCCTCAGTCTTTACTGCTAAGACCAATCCTCAGGAATCCCAGACACTGGAAGTAAGAGAAAATCTTGAGAAAGGCAGACTCACCCTTGGTAGGGGAGGACTCATTGGTGAGCTTAGGAAGAGTGGGTTAAATGAGTGGACAGCGAGGTGGGTTGAAAAGTGGGTGAACAAAGCTCAGAGGGTTGTGATCAGTGCAGTCTAGTTGGAGGCCAAAGCAGCTGCATGGGGAAGAACCTGGGAGTCCTGGTTAACCATGAGCCGGCAATGTGTCCTTCTGGACAAGAAGGTCAAATATATCCTGGGGTCCTTTAAAAAAAGTGAGGCCAACAGGTCTTCTCCCCCTCTATTCTGTCCTAATGAAGCCACATATGGAGTACTCTGTCCAGTTTTTGGCTCTCCAGTTCAAGGGAGATAGGGAACTCTTATAATGAAAGGCTGAGACCTGGGGCTGTTTAGACTGAAAAAGAGAAGACTGAGAGGAGATCTTATAAATGCTTATCAATATCAAAAATGTGTCAAGAGGATGGGGCCAGTCTCTTTACAGTGGTGCCAGTGAGAGGGCAAGAGACAACAGGCACAAACTATAACACAGGAAGTTCCACCTAAAGAAAAAAAACCCACAACTTTACTTTGAGTGTGGCACAGCACTGGAACAAGCTGCCCCAAGAGGTTTTGGAGTCTCCTCCTCTGGAGGCTTTCAAAACCTGCCCTGAATATGTTCCTGTGTGGCCTGGCCTAGGTGATCCTGCTTTAGTTGCAGGGGGGGTGAGTGGACTAGATCTCTAGAGGTTCCTTCCAACCCCTACCATCCTGTGATTCTGTTTCCTATGTGATTTCAGCAATGACACTCATCTTTATAGTTTTTTCAAAGAAAGAATGTTGTCAAAAGTTTGGGAAATGCTGAAGAAATTATCCTAAAGCTCACCACTTAACTAACACAAAAACTCTTAGGGGAGCTTCCTGCAAATATATCCTTTATGTCAAGTGCAAGTTACATTTAATTTGAAAGTGAATCAGATGGATTTATTAATATTAAGGCCTTTCAGAAGCTTAAAATGTTCAAAGACGAGTCATACAGGCACTGTAACCACATAATCTGTGATAAATTGGCCACAACACCTTAAATCAATTTTGATTTATAGTATAGAAATAATCAACATTTCTGTGGTCATTTCTTGGAATATTTCTTGTCTTTGAGTGGGTAAAAGATAATTACTTTTTTAGCAATATTATGTTCTTTGTTTTATAAACATACAGAGTATCAAACTGATCTTTTATAGGAAATAAAATTACATACATTTTATAAAAAAAATTAGAATAGCTCTTCCTTTACACTTCTGAACAATCTAAAACCAAAAAAAGGTTGGTATGTTAGATCTGAAGTGTACCATGCAGTTTGATTTTTTTACCAATAGTAGTATACTTGTGATGGTTATTCGATACACAGGTCACATCTGAATGACACTAATCTAATCCTAACGTGCAAATCACCATTTAGCCACAAGCTGCATTGCACAGAGCATGTTCTATTATTTCTTGCTTTTTCATGTCTGAACTTGCTAAACTGTACTCTGCCTTTTAGTTCCCTTTCAGAGTAAGTTGATTTTTTGGTTATTTTTTAATTCCTAGTGTTCTGAATTCCCAGTGACAGACTGAAAAAGATATAAAAAACCCAGTAAATTCTGACTTGAACTTCAGAAATGAAAGAAGGTAGACTTTCTTATTGGATTTGTATATGGAAATATACTAAAAGAAATCTCAAACATAGCAAAATGGTCAGACATTGATTCTAAACAAGATTCATGTATTTCTCCTCTTTCTTGCTAATTCAGAATGTGTTTCAAATTGCATCGCTGGAATACAAGTGCCTTGGAGAAATCCAGTCCCATTTTCTTCAACAATATACTAGTGAGGTTCTTCTGGGTAATATTTAGAAAATGAAACCTGTGTCCTCCTGCGGGAGATTTCACCTTCTTGTCATTGGAAAACACTATCAGAGCTTGCCACATTCAACTCACTGAGGCTGTACTTTGACATCCATTTATGTCAGCACTGCTACTGAGAAAAAACAACTATTGTCTCACTTGGATGCCCCTTCCCATTCCTGTAATGCAGAAGCAGCAGACAGGAAAAGACAGGAACCATATCTGCTTTCTCTAGTGACCACAACAACTAAACACACCACATCACTTCCCAGTCTCAGCTAAAAGAGTGTTTCCCAATACAGTGAGCAGTATTTTAGCAGCATCAGGTAGGGGAATATGTGGGAGGACAGATTAAAATTGTTTTTGGCTGCTGGGATATCTGTTAGGAAAGAGCTAACCAGCATCAGGTTCTGTTCAATTGGTGCCCATCTCTGGATACTTAGTTTTACTAGTTTGGACCATTAATGTCTTGAGCTTCCAGAAGGAAGGAGCTGGGGGAGGGGGGATTTCTAGGTCCTACCCAGACAACAGAAATAAGAAAAATTAAACAACAGAAAGTCAAAGCTTTGCAATCTTCTTACCTCTGTTCTTTGAGTACTTCTTTATAACCTAATTCCCCTGGTAAAGGGCCAAAAAACTCTTGCTGTATTTTCTCAAGGTATCAAGCAAGTACAGAAAGCTTGCATATGGGTGACATACAGAGAAACACAGCGTAAGTTGCAGCTACTGTTGAGTCACAGTCTTGGGCTGTCTGTTGACGGATAATGGCACTATTCCGTAGACATGTTTTAACAGTATATTGCTCATCTCAAAGTCATGAAAAAAAAGCTGTTTTACAATCATACAAAACTTCATTACTAGCAGTTTGGGATACCCAAGTGTCAGGGTACCCAAGTGTTCTAGGTGTGTAAAAGTGATATAAGCATTGTCTGTCCTGCCTTTGGCAAGCACACAAGGTCCCTGTGATAAAAAAAAAAAATTTAATTGTTCACCACAGAAGTGTGATGCTACAAAAATACATCTTTACAGCTGCAAAACAGGATTAGGCCATGTAATTGCATTAATTTAACTGCATTTTTTGTACACATTCCTTTCTCCTATTCACATTTATCTACAATCTGATATACACTTTCCTCTCCTTTCCCCAATACACTTTGCAAGGCCTGAGCCCCTCTATCTCCCCTCTTTCCATATCCTTGCATTTGATGCCTTCCAGCACCTAGCACTTTACTTCTGCCTGACTTTTCCCCCCGGCTCACCCTTCTCTTTTGTCCTTAATTAAGTCCTATTGTTCATGAAAGGACATTTCTCCTTGGTGGCATTTCTCATTGACTTGCGGTCCTACAGACTTTTCTCATTTTCATCCTGCTCAGAAGTGCAGGTTCCCCATCAGAAACACCTTCGTTGCCAAGTATTGCTACAGGCTCTGGGCTCATGTTCTCGACAAAGAGCCTAGGTAGTGGTAGGAACAAGACACTTTAAGAGCTAGAACTCTTTTGTGCAAAGATGAGCAAACTTGGCATCTATCTCTATAGCAAGTGCTTTACAGATTTTGAAAACACTGTTAAAATAAAGCTCTTTAAAATAAAAGTTTCTCAGGGCAGTGAAAACTGAAAATAGTTTCTCCTCAGGGGAGATATATGCAAAGCATTGCAATGGTGGACAGAAAATGTAACAGAGCATATAAATGCAATCTTTGCCCTTTAGCAGTTCTTGGAGAGTGACACAGAGGGGCTGACAGTAAAAGGACAGTTAGCAACAGCTTCCTAGGTTGCCCTGAACATCATCAGCTGTCAGGAAGGGAGGGGCTTGGTTCTGTTACTTTTTCTAACAAACAGGAAACTGTTTCTAAAACCAGAATCACAGATACTTACAGTCATTTAAAGAGGAAAATTATAAAAATGTACCCCAGAAAGGAGGGAAATATTGGTAGACATATGAGTAGAACCAAAGAGTGACCTTAAAGGGCTAAAAGGGAGATATTTCACAGTTTAGTGCATCTGCTGCTTATCAATCATCTTCAATTAAGTAAAAAGGTACAAAGGCATTACATATTCATGTATCTTCAACAAAGCACAAGACATCTGTAAAGTAAATGCAAAATTTGCATATTTATCCTTATACTTAAATATATAAATATGCAGATATGTTATAGAATGTAGATACAGTTTCTGAAATCTAGGGCACCATGAAGTTATGCATTATCTGACACATGAGAACACAAGCAATTCTAGCTACCAATTTATTAATTTCAAAATTCTTAACATTAGTCTAATACTTTCTTTTGGGTATTTACTAAGATAAAGTCAGATATCATTATCACCAGATTCCCATGAACAATAGCTTAGAAACTGAATTTGTAGCAAATCTTTTAAAATTGTTTTCCTGATAAGTATTTTCAAGTATCTCAAAAGCAACTCTCTAATACCATGATCTAGCAGTGTAATCCTGTAGTAAGAAATCCTAAACCAGTGCAAAAGTATTCATTGCAGGAGGGCCCCCTTAATTTTTTTTTTTGTTACAGAAGGACATTTCTATTCATATTCCAAATGCTGCTGCCAGAAATGATTTGAACATAAATTTGTTCGTTTTATGCAGTAGCTGCAAATGATGGGAAGTGCTTGTCTGCTTTCCAGTCTTTAAGCTCTGGCACACAACAATTCAATCAAATCCTAAATGTCAAATTAGTCATAATTACATTAAATATGGATTAAAGAAATACCTTTAGATACAGAATTATTTGTTCTTAAAGTTTACTGATAATTTTAAATGTTACTAAAAATATCCTTCACATTTTGTGGACCTTTCAAATTCAAGGAACATGAAAAGGAATGTGAAAAACTGGAAATTTTTAAGCCACTTATAGTTTCCAACACTGACTTTGTAATCCCTGAGCTGAAAAATAGGAAAACTCCACACAGTCTCAAGACTTCCAGTTTTGAACTTCCTCCCATTTCTGCTTTATTCAAACATCCAAGCTATATAAATGCATCACCTCTGAGATCCTTTTAGGAAGTTGCCTTTAGAGACAATTTATTATTTAAAGAATCTTCATTTTGGGTACTTTTCTACTCTTTTCTTCCTTTAAAATCAGGAGCTTTTACAATGCATACAAGTTGGAACTTCACAACAGTAATGCCTGGAAGTCACGAATTTTTTTTTTTTTTTTTTTTAATCTAGAAAGAAAATATAGTCACTGTCCCATTGTTAAATACCAGTGGCTAACCATTTCAGAAATCTAGTCACAACGTAATCCTTGTGCTTTCATATTAGCTCTTTCCAATAAAGAACAATAAATACCTAATTATTCACTATTAATTTAGGCTTGAAGAGACAGATGAATATGGGAAACTCATACTGAAATGCCAAGCACGTTATCATTGTTCATCTTCTGTACAAGACTTTGCTTATTAAAATCACTTACACATAGGACAAATTTTGTCCACTCTTACACAGACATTACATATCAACAGCTGCAGCTCCAAAAATGCAAAACTACCAAATTAGGCACCTACAGACAATGTTCTCTATGTTTCCCTGAGTGTCACTCAAGACACCAAGCAATTGGAAAGTATTAGCTAACTGTGGCTTGCAGAAGCATTTGAGTAAGTTATACTCCAGGCTTTTCTAGTAATGAAGAACTAAATTGGAACAATCAGTGAGAATTTCCTAGAGATACAGATTTAGGCAAGGCCACATTTATAAGATGGGTAATCTACCTTCTGTCAGAGAGGAAGAAAATAAAGCTCAAGAATGCAAGCTTTGCAGGAGCACTTGGCTTTTAAAAATTAAAAGACTGTTTTCCCAGAAGAATGAGAAAGACCTGAACTAACTGGTGGGAACACTAATCAATTTGCAAGCAGCATTTTCTTCTGTAAATATTATTTCCTACAGACCTGAAATGACTGAAAGAGATTACAGAATTTTTTAAACGAAAGCCTCTTTGCTCCTACTGTACATCCACAGCAGTTCTGTGTACAAGCCATTTTATCAATAACAGAGCCTAGGCTGTTTTTGTGAGAGGGTGTGTTACAATGCAAATTGCAGGTACAAGAGATATGAAAGCAGAGTTGAAAATTTATCAGGAGGTAACAGTGTTTCCACAAGAAGGAAAAGCCTAAGCCTATTTAATTTTCTGGTCTCACATCTATATGACATCTCACATACATTTTTAATACGGTAAGAGAAACAGTAAAGAATTTATGCTCATTTTTGGGTCCAATTTCTTACTTGAGAATCTTGTTTATTAATAGTGATTTTCATTTATAAGAAAATTTACTCTTACAACATCAATCTGTAATGACTATAGAAAGTTTTTTGAGGGTTTTTTTAAGAGTAAAAGAAATACTGGAAATCTGGTAATCATGTAACAGAAAAACAGCAGTGAGAACAATAAGTTATAAATGTCTAGACCTCACTGACCAAATCAAATTCATAACTCTATCATTCCTTAACATGATGAAAATAAGTTGACAATAAATTTGAAGCAGATGCAATCTCAGTATAATTAAACCAGGAATTTCCAAGGATAATGCAGGTGCACTGATTTACTCTGTTTTATTGATGAGACCATAGTGCCTGGAAAATACTTCTGAACGTTTCCAGGAAAATACTTCTTTCTGCAGCAAAGACTAAAACCAAATGAATATTATTGATTCTCATGAGAAAGCGTGAACAAGGCTAAATGTTGTAAAGGAGTTTTTCTACGAAAGGGACAACTCTTAGGACTCTGATGGTTTGGAAAGGTGAATACATACAATTCTTCTGAAAACAAGGAAATCCTGTGAGAACCAGACAATGTAAGAGGGAAGAAAGGGCTTCTTGGGAAAAGGCCAGGGAGACTGTGAAGTTTTGTTTATTTCCACTGAGTTCAGGAAGGAAGGACTTCATCAATTTTCTATGTAAATACAAGATTACATTAAGTAATATAAATGGCTTTAGCATTAGTTTCTATTCCAAACAGAGGGAACCTGAAAAGTGACTAGTTTTACTAGGGACTTCTCCCAGTGCCAATTCTGTGCGTAAGCACAGACTTAAACATTAGGGAATCTGTCTTGAAGTTTGGGTTGCATTGCTGGAAAACCACATCACACATTGGCGCTCAGAAGGCAATGTGCTGGAAAGAAATTGGAATTCCCAGAGATCCCACAAAAACAGTGCTTAGTAGAATAAGAATTTCAATCATTTTACATATTTTAGGCTTCTGCAATACTGAAAGGTGAAATCTATCCAAAATTCACATTAGTGTGGCAAATGTAGAAACACAGCTTCTACTTGTAAGGTACTTTGTTTCCTGTAGGTATTCTCTGCAGTATTTGAGTTTGCATTATTAAACAACTAGGCACAAAATTCTATGACAGATATTTTGAATTGTCAATATTTTTGAGATCTGGTATAGAATGCTTTTATTTTGTTTCTGTGTTTTTCTTTTTATTTCCTCCACAGTTCCTGTGTAGTTGGGCTTTTTCTCTTAAGAGCCTAAGTATTTTTCCCCTTGCTACTTGAATGCAAGGTATTTTTAAAAGGTATTATTCATTTTCAAAAGGTATTATACATTGATACAGAGTCCTTGAAAAGCATAAGATTAAGAACTATTAAAACCTTACAAATGCCCAAGGTTGAGTTGTCATTGCGTGGTCCTGCTAGAGCAAAAACTTGATTTTCCATTAAACTTACTCAAAATTTCCAGTATACTAAAACAGTATCTGATTAGCATACTATGAGTAGGCATGATGTTTAACCATCTGAATGTATGATAAGATAAAAACCAGATAACTATAAAGGTTGTACAATTTTTTGTGTTAAAAAAATAAACAGATATTAGATTACAGAAGTATATTTGATATTTATAGTTTACCTATTGCACTTACTCAAACTAACCCAAGGAAAATGTTGACATTTCCTCTGAATGCCTAGTTTCCTGAAGGGGGAAATGCAATACTTCATTTGTGCATTAGATTGCACATATCCTGTAGTATATAAAAGGTAGATTTGAGAAACATCTATATGTGTCCATGTCATGCTGTAAGTGAAGGAGACTCTTCACTGGATCAAGCAAGGAAAAAAAAAAATTGATAAAAAAACCTTCATTTCTTACCTGAATTCTTTTGATTCAGGTGGTTCACAGCATACCCAAAATGGATCTGTACAACCACAGCACTAACTTTTAAAGAAGCAATAGAGGAAAAGCAAATAAAATATGTAATAATGAGGATATTGTCCCCAAAGGCTAAGGTTAGATATGGTCGGAGCATAGACACTTTTCTGAGAGAAAGCTCTCTAGCTGCAAAATTTCAGTCTTTTACAGAACTGTATCATACATTATTTACAGTGGTATTGTTTCTTCCTTTTCCCTGTCCAATTAAGTATTCTTGAACTTCACAGTGTAGCACTACATTTTTCATTGGGTCTTGAAGGATTTTTATTACTATGCTCATGAATAAATTCAGGAATAAGAAAGTAATGAACTCAATATTTAGATCATAGGAAAGCATAAAAAAAAAAAATCTGCTATGTTTTTCATCATAACATGAACCACCACATTGGTCCCAAACAGAACAAATATCCATTTGGGCAGCACAGATAAAATGCATATAACCTGACATTTGCAGACAATAGGTGGATTTCCAAAATGCAACATGAAATGCAGTTCCAAGGACAAGAATTTCTTGGATGTGATTTTTGTCTTTGTTGCACCTCAGTTTATAGTAACCCATATTCGTAAAATCTTGGATATGAATTTTTAATCAGCTAAAGCCAAATAGAGCTGCTTTAAATGGCATCCTGATCTACAGACACTCTACATAAACATTGCCCCCAGTGACAAGGTCATCCCAGCATCCATCTTCTGAACATGTGTGTGCTCATATACATATCTGAACAAGCTGCAGATTCAAACTCTCACATACAGGTAACAATAGGAAGCAGCATTCATTTCACAAATACATTAGAGCGGGAGATGACAGGGTCTTTACTTGGCAGGTGATACAAGAAAATGAGAAAAATCAAATACTTTAAGTTCTCTAGAAGGTATCTGGTCATATTATGTAGGTATGTCACATGGCTGGGTAATTACAGTCACATATAAAAAAAGTGATAGAGAATACTGAAGGAAAAGAAAATGGACTTTTATGACTTAATGCTTTAATTTTCTGGAGTAGAAATACAATACTTTTTTTTAGGTTTATGTAGGAGGTGCACACCATTATGTGTTATTTCATTAATTTATAAGGAGAAATTTCTAAATGGATTTTGTTTACTAAGCCTGCATGTCTGAAGTTTAAAATCTGTTCTTTCTTCCCCTCCACTATTGAGAAAAAGTGAAATTTCATCCAGTTTTAGCAACAACATCCATACTGCTGCCATCTTAATAAATTAAGGAATTTTTATTTTTACATTTTAATTGCACTAGAAATAGCTACAAGTAAATTGTGACCTATAACCGAAGGGATCATTGCTAGTAGTTTTAGTCACGTAAGTGAATGTGGAAAGCCACCCTGTAAAATAGTACTTTCAATGTTTATTAAAATATGAAGGAAACTTATGTAATCAAAATTGGTTTTATCAAATAAAATTATTTTATTTTGCCAGTGGTCTCTTGAAAAAAGGGCTGGATTCACATTGATATGGAACTCATTAAAAATCTTTTAACACAGTGGTGGATTAACTTCTAATATACATTCAAATTTGGCAACATTTTATGTTTTTTCTCTGTGTTTTATAATATGATTACTGCCCATTATTGACTTTCAGAAATCCAAATCATCTAGAGAGCAGTATATAATTTTTATATTAGTGCTCAATGTTCATTCAATTTCTAGCTTGCTTCTTCATGTACACAATAGAACATGACAGTCACTCTGCACTATACATTTGTTTAAAACCTTGATTAAAGCATTTTAAATGGCTTGTAAACAAAAATGGAAATATTCACTGTAAGTTACACGGTAATATTAGTCAATGGTCAGAGGGTGAGAAAGTGAGATAAAAAGTCAACCAAGTGAGTTTTTCCTAAAAATAAACTACTCGCACACGCAAGGCAACTGGGGTTGAGAGACTAATTTAAAACTAACTTGTGCTAGCAGAAATATCACTGGCTTTCACATACTTTTATAATGACAGACTAATATTAGAACTGCTTGAAAATACGCGTATAATATCCCTAGAATAAGCTTATTTTTGAAGCCATGCAAATGTTCAGAAGTTAATAGGATGTGAAAGGACATTTGCACGTATGGTTTTGACCTCTTCTCCTGCTCTTTGCCCATAAATCTATTTTGGCTCATTTGACTTCAAACATTCCAAAACTTTCAGTAGCTTTCAAAGCTCATCTTTTCTCAAAGAAAACATGCTGCTTTTCCTTCCTCCTCCCATTCTAAACTCAGCACAAGCTTGCTAATAGATTTAAAGTTATACTGCTCCAAAATCATCAGATGGTACCCAACTGAAATTCAAATGTTAATGTTTCATGAACTGCCAGGAAAGGAAACAGTGTTTGTGTCCCAGTAGAAAGTTAGGATTTCTTGTAAGCATTTTTTATCTTGGTTGTCAGCAACATGTTGGGTCATTGACTTGTAAAGCCTTGAAACAAAGATATTTGTTTTTAGATATTTTAAATATATATCCTGCTATTTCTTTCACCACACTTGCTAACTAAATATTTTTAAAATTGAAAAATTAGTAGAAACTGGAGGGCTTTTTCTAAAAAAGATTCATGTATGCTTATACATCGTGGAACAGTAATTGCAATTACATTTGGCATCAATTTTACAACCCACTTTAACGGCCTTGTTCACAAATAACTCAGGTTACTTCAAAAAAGAGCCGAAAGGAAGCTTCACGTCCATTCCTGAACAGCATATAATGCCATAAAATCAATGCAGAACATAGTAAGAGCAATATTATACAGTGCATGTACTTATAAGCTTTGAGAACTTCAGTTGTAGATATGGACTTTATTGGCTAACATCACATGTCAAAATGACTGATATTTACTTTTTAAGATTCACAGGGCAAAGGAGGGAGGGAATAAGGTACATAGCGGGTTCCCCAGGATCTTGAATAAATACTCAGATACAGCATGAAATCTAAATAAATAAATGTTTGTGTATAAAGACCAAGAGGCAATACAGAATAGAAGAAATGCAAATACTATGTTGTTTATGTAACAATATTCTGCAGAGAAATATGTATGTACTCGAACACCAGCAACTTTGTTTAACCTAATACAATGTGTCCTGTATCCAAAACTAGATCTCCTTTTCCCTACATTTTAACATGTATTACAGAGACATACATCACCTGAAAAATGGATCATTATACTGTTAAATTTCCATACAAGAACAAAGGACATGAGAAACTTTCAAAGCACCTTTTTCTTTAGAAAAGATATTACCTGTTCAGCTCATGATAGCTAAAGTAAAAGGAAATTAAACCTCTCAAATTGTTACTCTTTACCTTTGTAGCTGTCCCCACAACCATCTATCATCCAGAAGAATCATTAGCATCAGACAGGGTGCACTAACAGAAGACATTGTTTATTGCATTGGACCAGAAAAGATTTAAATTAAACCATTTAAGCACATTAACAAATTTAAGGAGATCCCAAAAATTCAGGGGATGCTGGGGTATGGGGGAGGGGAATGTTATATTTACAGGCTCGCTCTCAAATTTCCAAATTGGGAAAAATAAAGCGGATGTTTAAATCCTTAACCTCCCGGTAGCAAGAAAATACCCAAAGCTCTTTGTGTCACTGGTAATTGATTGATATTGTTCTAGTCTTTGGCCCTTCAAAAGGTTTCTCTCATGATTTGGGGCTGCCTTAGCTATAAACCATTAAGCAGCGCTCTGCACAGCATCACAGAGCAAGAGGTTGCCACTCCATGCTATAAGTATCTTCCACCCTATAAGTCCTCATTCAGACTCACCATGCTGCAAGCCAGCACAGATGACATTCATGCTTTCAATGAAAACATCTACTCACATAACTACACATGCCTTTCTCCAGTGACAGAAATAGCTGCTTCTGTTTGAGCCAGTGACACATACTGCATGCAGTATCAGTAGCTGGTCTTTTCAATACAAAACAGTCATGAAGGCTGAGTTCTTACAATTTGGATCTAGCATGTATGCTTTACAGTAGGGGATCTTCATTGTATTGATCCTTAATAACAGTGCCGATTACTTCAATTACCACAACTGTATACGGTGTTCCTTCTCCTACTTGCAATGACCTGACAGCATTTTAAAGCAAATTAAAGTTATTTCAATTAAAGTTATTTCAGCCATTGAAATACAGCAATCACAATCCTGCTGATGGACTCAATGATTATCCACTATTAGTGACATTGCTTGCTATGGCTGAGGTAATATGATTCAAGCAGATCAACTGCTCATTTTCAAGATGCCTACAGATATGCATACATAACATATGACTGTATGAATTGAAGAGTATCTATACCAGATAGCTATAACCATTGTGATTATTAAAACAAAGCTAAACAGTGGAACTAAAGCACTACCTCAAGAATATAAACCAGTATCCAAGAAATAGCTCAGCATATTTCTAGGTGGGCACAAAAAATTGTTACTTCAATATAAAATGTGCAAGGAGCTTATGATGTGGTTTATTTCCAAACAGAAGGTGGCCAGCCACGTACAAAGTCACATTTGTTTTCTGATTCAGCAAGGGCATTTATTCTTTTCAGATTCATTCCTTCTAATAGCCTTGATGAAATTTAATGTGCTTATAATTATGCATATGATATTTTTTAATATTTAAAAAAATATTCTCACATACAGATTTTGCTTTTAACTCTGCTGTTGAAGTTTTAAGATTGCTGACAGCTTCTACCATAGTATTTGCTCTGAGAGGTGAGATGAGCCTCATATGCTTTCTGTACAGCCTTTTCAGCCTCAGTTATTTCCCAGAACTTCTTGTTATAATTACTGGTTCTGTCCAGATGCAGGAAAGTGGAAGGCAGCTGCTTCTACAGGCAGTGTCAGCAAGGAGGATTTCTGTACAGTTCCCAGGCCTTTGACCATTAGGGGAGAGCTGAAGGCCTGAAGTCCCCCACCTTCTGCGATTTTCCAAGATTAATCCCATTTTTCCCAACTACATGGGATTCCAGCAGAATCTCTCTGTTCAATTATTTGTTTTGTATATCAGCATTTAAGTATTATTATGCCTTAACTTTCCCCCAGTAACAACGGTCCTTACCAGTCTTACTTATCAATCACCTGAAAATTGATTCCTGCTGTGCTATTTCCTGTTGTCATTTGCAGCCTCCCTCGTGAGAGTAGAATGGAAACTCTTGTTTATTGTAAGGGGACTCAGGTAGCTAGAAGCTTCATCTTGCCTCAGACATGGGTCAGCCCTGTTGAAGGGCAGGATTATGAAAAAAAAAAAAAAAACAACCTGCCAGTGTAAATCCTGACATCATTATTAAAGTGTGTCTAAACCCAAGCAACAGCCTAGTGCATTCCCACCTTGGTCTTAGTCCTGGGGAAGGGTCAATTCCTAAAGCACCAGTTCTGCTACCAGCAGAGCCCCATACTGAGGACATTTCTGCAGCATGTCCTGTTTCTTGGAGATCTCAGGTCACTAGTATCTTGAGTACAGATTAGAAATATTTTTGAGACCATTAATGTGGCCAAAAATTTAATTTCTGACACTTCAATATTTTACCCTGTTCTGAATCGCAATGAATATTTGCAAGTTTCCCATAAAGTAAAAATAAAATGCTTTGGAACCACTAAGGCAGTAGCACCGAAAGGTTTCATCTGGACCTTTTATCTTATATTGAAAACATCAGAATAAATTGATTTAACTTTGCCAAAGCTTTTTATACATTCTTAATCGTTGATGAAGTGAAAGGAGTTCTGCAAAATAATCTGTTTTAATTGCTGAAGCATTTTTAGAGATAAGTGGTTCTGCTAGAAGACTTTCAGCTGGCTCTTCTGAATTGCCTTCTCTCAAAGAAAAAATTTAAAAATTGGACTTCCTAATTTTGCAGCCCACATCATCAGCAGGCTCTGCTGTTTTTTGCCGAAACTAATTATCTAGTGGTCACAGTTGTTATTTCTTTATGTGGTGACTTGCTTCCTTTATCAAACACTAAAAGTCATTTTAATTTGCATAAACATATGAGAGTGAATTAGTATAAAGATATGGGAAGTGGTTTTATTTTCCATGTTCCACTAAGTGTCCTCTCAATAAGGACATGCAAATTTAGAGCTCAGCCCACAATGTATTACATTGTTAGTGAAGAAGATAGCTTAATTTTTGAAAGTACGTTGGAAACCTCTCTTTTCTTCATCAGGTCAGCCTAAGACTAATAGGAACACCCATGTTCTAGGATAAAACACATGAACTTTCCCATTGCATGCACTACAAAGACAGATTTTTGTTGCAGATCAAGCTTTACTCTTAGACTAAGGCTATATCTGCAGCCAGCTTTCAAGAAAGGGCCCACTCATTGAGCATGTGAAACTGAATAAGACAGGTTCAAAAAGGTACTGAATAGTCAACAGTGAGCAAGCAGCTCCTGAGGTATAGAATGGGCTGAAAAACCTAGATTATAAACAAATAAATCATAGGTGAACCCACTCATAGCACATATGGGAACAAAGGATCAACTAGTTTAATCTTTCATTGGAGCTCTTTCAAACCTTAAATATTTACGTATTTTAGGTACTACTGCAAAAGGAAGTTTCCTCAAAATAATGTAAATAGAAGGGACTCACTGACCTATTATTGCAGAAAAATATCTCTATCTCAAAATCAAGTTTCTAACATCTCAACATTTAAATAAATGTGTCAGGGTACACACCACAGACTCCTCAGCCTTGGAGTTCTGACAAAAACATATTAATACATATTAAACCAAATTAGATCATTTATAAAAAAACCTTGATCTTCACTTGAAATGATAAAGCAGCAATATTGCAAACAGATCTCCATCAATGGTGTTAAAGTAACCCTGACTGTCCTAAAAATATGTAAAATAAACTACTGTTCCTTCCAGTGTGACAGGCATCTAGATTTCAAACTTCCATGACATGTTGAACACAGGTCTTAGTAACAGAACTGTAGATGAGCTGTTTTATTTAACTAAAACTGTGCCTAAGGACAAAATTAGCAGCACTTCCTTACGGCTGACAAAACCAGTGAACCAAGAAACCCATCCTCAACAGTCCTATTTACACCAAGCATTTCCTGAATATATTCCTTTGCTAATAACACTGCTACCAACACAACTTCATTTGTACTAGGTGAGGTCTTATAAGCGCCAAATGAAGAGATGGCTGCTGTGAAATCTTAGAGATACCACATATATCAACAATTCTGGCACTACTAGCATGCCTTATTCTTATGCTTTAATGGCTCAAGAAAAACATCAGTGTCCAAGCAGTAAGGAGAAGCCTCAGCGAGTCCACACAAAGTCAGATTGACTGCACACACAGCAATTGGCCTCATGTCATTGCCAACAGATCCCACACTCAGACTTTAAAGGTCAGAAGTATATGAGAATGGTTAAGCATCTGCACTAGATTACTAGCTCCAGGATAGATAAGACTGTATCACCCAGCTCTGGCTGGCACAACTGTTAACAACTAATATTGTCCTTACAAGAACAGCTCTACAACCAACAGGATTGCTGCTCCTCTGCTTTCATATTAAAGCAGTAGGCTTGCCCATCTGAAATGACAGCAGCTGTTTCATTACACCACTTCTATAACTGTGACTTTTGTGACTTTAGTTTCATTGCAGAATATCAACGTTTGCGTTAAACAAACATGATTCACCATGTTTTGAAAGTAACAGATGTAATGTTAGAAGGAGCACAGTATGTTTCACCTTAGACTTGAAACTTCATGGAGCTGTTATCACTAGAATTATGCTAGCAACATTTTGCCTCTGAGCTATTTTCAACAGTTATTATGATCTAAAAGACACCAAAATAAATATTTACAACCAAAAATTGATCAATATAGTTTGACAATTCCTGCTGCAAACTGCCAACCCTGAAAAAAAAATCTATTACTTTCCTTATTTTTGCCTACTTATAATTACACTTCTACTGAAGCACATTTCCATTCCTTCTTTTTTTCAGATTTCTCTGTCTTCACCCAGCCTTCTGTTGCTGATCTCTTTCATTTTATCTCAAAGATATATTTGAACAGCAGTTTTAAATTTTTCTACATTCATTTGAATTTGCATCCTTTCACTACAAGCATGGCACCCCTAAGCCATATTTCAAAATACTTTTTAAAAATTGTTAAAATTTAATTTTTGCATAACTTAGCTTTTTTTTTCCCCTCTTTATTAAGTCATCCATTATTTATATAATAGTACTGAAGGCAAAGCTAAAGCCTCATAAGTGTAGGTATCACACAGAGTTTTAGCAAAATGTGGAAGAAGATAGTATTTAAAAAAATTTTTTTCTTTTCTATTAGAATAAAATTATGAATGAGAAATGAGGATCTCAACCATGACTCAGGAAAACAGTTAAGCACAGACCCCAGCAAATTAACCTATCCTTTTGCCTTCCGTCAGAGTGATTAAAGCAAATGCCAACAGGCTTTGCTGATTTAGACCCCACACATCTTGCCTGATTTCATGCAAGATCTCAGTTTGGGCCATAAAATCCTGCTTCCCCTCTCAGGGAAGCTTCCACTTATAAGTAATGCCACACCTGAGACATGCATCACCACTCTGAAGCCTGACTTCTCCTGTTTATTCATAAGAAGTCTAACACTGGTAGCTGCCAAACAATTTCCTCAGTGACCCTGTTAAAATTCTTTAACCCTTATCCTCATCTTTTTGGATGGGAATATTTTAATCCTAATGCCCTTTCCAACCTTTTCCTCTCTAATGGAACTATTCATCAGGATGACACTTCTTTAGCAAGAGTCCACACATTCATAAAGACAGACACCATCACCTTGCATTATATGTGACATATTACTAAAAGGAGCAAGACTTAATTTGAAAGACTTCTTAACACAAAGAAACAGGATTTGAGTTTGGCTAAAATACAGGGAATTGCAAATTTAGTATATGATATAGTTACAACCTGTTAAACCTGTTATGCAAACTAGTCTCACTATAAAGCCACTTTGCACACATAGTGCTCTTGCTACCACTAGATGTCAGTTTTATACATTTTAAAATGGATAAATACCTTTAAACAGTAATCATCCATTCACAATAGAATCCTCTCTCTTTATTATGCCATTATTTCTGGACTGACCTGTAATTTTAAGGAATCCATATTTTATTTACCTTCTCTTTTGCATCCAGATCCTCTCTCCCCACCCTGTGGGGCACAGTTCTCCTTTATCTAAGGAAAAAAAAAAAACCTTAAAATTTTTCATTATGCATTTATTCCATTATTTACTCAGCCTTAGACACTAACAGTTTTTGCCAGCTATCACTGTCAAGTCTGTAGCTCAGGTTGTATTTCTAGAAGCCAGCACTGAGATCTTATACCATAAAAATATTTTTATATTCCATTAGGACATTTTTACTAAGAAGTTGTATCTTCTCTGACTAATTACAGATAGTCTACTGTGCCAGTTAATAAGGGATATCATTGACATTATTATAATTCAATGATTTTTCAGATTTTTGCTCATGTTGACCGCCTAAATGATAACATTTATTTACACTGCAAATTTGTGTATCAGATAGCTGTAGATTCCTCCTAATCCTGGCTTCTTGCAAGTCCTTTTGTCAACATCAAATAGATTCCATAAACATAAATAGGTCTTAACATAAAGTTGGTCATACTGAACACAGAGCTTCTATAATATGCTTCTATAATATATTATGCATTTACTGCACCATAACAAGATGAAATTGCTTTTCATCAAGTAAATCTGAGTCTTTCTTCTCCCACCAAAACAATGAAGAAAGTTAGGAGGAAGTCAAATTAATTATACAATATTATATTCAAATATATATGCACACACACACACTAAAAAAAGCAACAAACTCATTTCACCACAAACCTCCCCAAACTGCACTCAGTATTTGCAACATTACAGAATGTAACTCAGTATAATTTTAACGACAAAACTCACCTTATCTTGCAGCTTTACTGGCCTGATATTGACAACTTATCTAGACACACAGCATGTTTGGTTATCACAGAATGGTTTGAGTTGGAACGGACCTCCAACAATCATCTAGGCCAATCCTTCTGCCATGGGCACGGACATCTTTCACAAAGATCAGGTTGCTCAAAACCCCATTCAACCTGACCTCGAACGCTTCCAAAGACAGGGCATCCACAATTGCTCTGGGCAACCTGTTTCAGTGTCTCAACACCCTCATAACAAAGAGGTTCTTCCTTATGTCCAGTCTAAATTTACCCTCTTTTAGTTTAAAACCATAGCCCTTTGTTCTGCCACTACAGACCTTAGTAAAAAGTCTCTTTCTTATAAGCCCCCTTTATATAATGAAAGAATGCAACAATGTCCACCCAGAGCCTTTTCTTCTTCAAGCAGAACATCTTTGTTAGGCAGTAACATTCCCTGAGCCTTAAACCAAAAGCAACATGCTTGTAATTAATTTTGTGAATCATTTGACGTTTTGACTGGACTGGAAACAGAGGACATGCACAATGTCTGTAGGCAGATGAGCACTGCTCTTAGCACTGCTACAGAGGGAAAACACGTTCAAGGAAGTCTCTTTCCTTAATCTATTTCCAGTGACTCACTCCATCTTTTACTCTACACCATTACAATTTTTTCTGTAGCAACAGAGGAAAGCAAATCCATCAGAAAAACAGCATTAATGACCATAACCCACAGGCCAAAAATTGAAACTGGACAAGGGTTTTAAAAGCTTTCTTGAATTGATCACCTGAGTAAAAACTGAAACACTGGATTATCTCAGATGTCTTTAATTTATCAAAAGCCAAAAATCCATACATAAACTCTTAGTAGTAATGATGCATAAATTCAAGATAAAGAACTAAGCGTCACTGCTGTGCTTCCAAGGGATAAGAGCACTCCTGGGTTCAGATCAAAATAAAACTCCGAGTCAAAGGAATTCCTTCATCCTCACTCACATCAAAATTAAAGCATTTCAAACTTCTCCTGATGCTCCCCAGCTCTCCTAGATTGTTCAAGGTATTGTTTGCAGCTGCAGCCATAAGCATCTTATTACAGGTACTTTCCTACAAGAATGGGCTGAAAAGTAGGGAAAGGGATAGATAAATGCTTCTATGAACTTCCAAATATAGTTGAAAAGACTGTATCATACAATCAACTGTATCAATCTTCAAAGACACTTTAAATTTTTTTTGAGGCAAAAAACTCTATTAAAATATCTTTAGCACAAACTTTAGCTAAATACAAAGCAAATGTGGAGACCAAAACACATCTTATGACTTCTAACAGCCACGCTTATGACTTCCTTAGAGAAGTGTTAAACCTAGGGCAGGTGAAGGTGCCATATATGCCACATACTGTGTGTAACATTTTATCCCATGTAAAAGCCCCATTCCCTCTACCTTCCTATCACATTCACTCCATTTCACCAAACCAGGACTCTATTTGCATCCTCACTACCCCTTATCCAACTACCAGTCACCCTCTACATCTCCCCAGGTCTGCAAAATTCCCTGAGTCCCACCCAGCCAAGGCACATAAGCCACGTGCACATGTGCTGGCCACTTGCAAACCACATGCATAGAAACAGAGCACCTCAGACATTCCAGTTCACTGCGCATGTACTGCACAGTCCATGTGTCTGAGTCAGTCTAAACTTTTCCAGGCAAAAATGCATAAAACCTACTTACAGGTCTGCAGCTCCAGACTGTATAGAAATTTAGCTTCTCTTTGCTTTTGATGTAAGGCTTCTCTTGTGTCAGCACCCATGCTGGCAAGCAGCCACAGCAGGACAGGCTCAGATCCAAGACATATTTCTACAAGCAAAGGAGCAAAAGACACACCTCAAACATTTGCATCACTGCAGGATTTCTCCCCTTCCATGATACTATCTGCAGAACAAAGCTGGTTGGCTAGATCTGCAAGCTAAGAGTTTTGATTACTCTTAGCTACTGAGCTAAGTAAGCAAGCTACTAAGAAAGTTGATGTCAGGTGAATGAAGCAGCCAGTAGAAAAGAGGAAATCAATACTGGATTTGAAGAGAATATAACTTTTATATGCTTTCTAAACTGCACTCTAACATGAAACTGTAAAATACAAAAAACACAAACACTCCAATCTGTCCCATTAGTTCCTCATTGTATATTTGACAACTCATATCCCTCCAGGAAAGAAACTTGAACTTCTCCTTTATCACAGATATTCATTTGCAATATATTCCATTCATGCCAATATGAATCACTAACAATGTATATCATAAGCAACAATAGGAGCAACGGATGATGAAAACATGGAAGAATTAGTCATCTTCTTACAGAAGCTACCATGTAATTTCAAAATTGTTGAGTTTGCAAGATATTTTTATACTCTTTCCTAAGATCAGAATTTTGTGGCTAAACTACATCAGCAGCTCTTAGTTGCAATCAGTGATACAATTTTCTGCAAAAAATACAAGCGTACAAAATTTAAAAAAAGATAGCTTTCAGCTGGACCCATACCCTCCAACTCAGAGAGTTCACATCTTAATGCCCATGTTGAAGACTGCCTCAAAAAAAAAACAACAAAAAAAAACAAACAAAACATCCTATCAATGCTTCAGCAGACCAAAACACAAATGAGTTGTTTTAGCCCTTCCCTATCTCTGCCCCATTTCCCTGACTCATTAAGGGTCCTTCTTGCTACTCCTTTGTGGTTTATCTTCCTTCTTTCATCTTCTGACAAACTCCAGAGAAAATGCAAACAGCCTGTCCCCTGGAGATGTGGCTTGTAGGACTTTACAAGCCACGTTCATCTTCCAGCAAGCCTGAGATGACATCTTGCCACTTCCCATTCTTGCAATCCTGCAAAATGTGGGAACTCCTGGGAGAGGGACATGCCCCCACACAGCCCAGCCACCACCACACCAGCAGCCCCTGAAAGTGAGAAGAACATGTCTCACAGAGCTTCCAGCAGCACTTCCAGCAGCACTGGCTGCTCAGCAGCTGTGAAAGATCACTGCAGTGCTGAAAAGCCCTCCTGTCTGGGAACCAGTGGAGGGGTAGAAAACAACCTGGAGCCAGAAACCAAAGATGGGAAGGGAGAAGGGTCATGGGCAAGAGTTACTCTATTTAGCCATCGGAAGGAGACAAGATGAATCAATTCACGGAGCAGGGGGAGCAAGATGTGAAATTGGACAACAAACACAGAATGGAGGACAATGAGAGAAACGACACAAAATTAATGCACCAAACTACAGAAGGAGCATTTGAGATTCCAGTTGTTCTCGGGACATTTCTTTTCAGTGCAGCAGCTCCAAGCAAAACAAACATATATGAATATGTGTACAACAGCAAAGGCTTTCTTGGAGTTTGTTCTTATTCCAATGAGCTGTAACAATCCTCCCTTCCTCTGTGACAGACTAGGTAATTAAAACACTATTTTTCCAATAAAACCAAGAAGTTACACTTTCTTTCACGCCAGGTAATTATCTACTATGTCACTGTAGGAGTAATCTGCTTTCATCTGACTTGTGGCAAAGCATGCTTCAAATGGCTAATTAAAACAACAAAACCTCACTACTAAAATAAAATTTCATCTGCTGTTTTTCATGCTAGAACAGCAGCCAACAGCCTAGGAAGCTAAACACGAATGAGGCCAAAGACAGTAAAGCCAGTACATGGAGCAACCTGCACCAGCCAAGCCTCCTGCCCCTCAGGAAGACAGGGAACTGGAGAGGAAGCAAGAGCACAAGAGCATTTCTTGTGTCCCCAAGGAATCAACACGTCACCTGCTCGCCACAGTCACTCATGTACTTTGCAAGAAGCAGTGTCCATAGTTTCACCAGACTATCCTCATTAGTTGGACAGCCTTTGTCACCCCCAGCCCAAATCCCTCTGCTAAGCACAGCTGCCAGCATTTGGGTTGGCAAGAGCCTCAACAAACCTAACACACCAGCAGTAATAAGACATGAGAAATCCTACATCTTCTGGACATTACTCATAAGCACATTTATGGTAACACCACAAAGTTGTGCAAGCAACATATGTGGTTTGTTTTTCCAGAAGTACTTCCATGAGCTTAGTCTGCAGCCATGTTTGCATGATAAAAATAGGTTATTCAGAAGGGGCACCAAAGAAAATCGAAGCATTTATTTGGTTAGATGTGAAGCTGACACTCAGTAAAGACGTGAATGTGTAATGCCCAGGGAAACTCTGTAAATCATCCTAGACACTAAAGCAACTCTCCAACACTCTACTTAGCTTGATGTTTTCAAAGCTTGACTTTGTTAATAATTTCCATAGTCATGTCACATTCCATGATGTCATTGTTTCAACAGCTGTTTTCAGGTTTGTAAAAAAGAAAAAAAAAAAAAAATGGAGAAGAAAAAAAAAACAAAAAAAACCCACCATATTCCCTTATTCCAAAGCTCTGTAGTAACTTCCCAAATATTTGATTCTGTGGTGCTGAAATAAAGTATCATATTAGTCTACATTCTTCCTAACACATACTCTAATATTTTTTACAGACGTGCTATAATTCAGTTTTATGATAGATATAAAATGTTAAAAGGACAGAAAAATTAAGAGTACTTCCAGCTACTTGCTCAACAGAAAAGTTGCCAGGTCCTGAGTTATCTAAAAATCCTTAAAGATAAGCTTAAAAATACCCAAAGTAAATATTTTAAAGACAGAAATTGCTTAGGGACATGGTTTAGTGGTTTTGTTAGGGCTAGGAATAAGGTTGGACTTGATGATCTCGAAGGTCTCCTCCAGCTGAAATGATTCTGTGATTCTATGAAATCTGAAGTCTTTGATGTTAGATGTACACAGAAAATTCAGAACCTGGATTTTCTGCATTTTAACTCTATAAAAAACCCCATGGATTCCCTATTTTATCTATGTGGGAGATTCTGCTCCATGACTGCAATTTTTTGCTAGTCCTGAAACCCTACATTGGCCCAAAGATACAACTCCTAAGGTACTCTCCCATGCACCTTGTCGTTATCACCTCACGAGATGTAACAGCACATAAAACACATTCATATACACATACAGGGATGGGTATGTGAATTAGACACAAATACAAGCACACAGGTTTAAATGCTTGTACTCCTGCTCACATGTATGTTTTCAGTCACATGTGTTGACTGGGGTCTGTATCTGCCTTTTGATAGAACTTGTATAGTCCCTGGTCAGATCACATTTAACAATGTGATATTCTATTTTATTCCTTCCCCCCATCAAAGAACAGCTCATAACCAATACTAAGATAGTTCCCTCTTAAACACGTAGCACTTCACCAACAGAAATATGCAAATTGCAGTAGTGCTTATAATTTTCTGATACGCCATAAAAACAGAATGGAAAATTCCTCCCTGCACAAAGCAGTGCTGGGCAGGAAGGCAGGTAATCTTTCCAACCTTTTTCCCCCTCTTTAGAGGCTCTGGAAGTACTCAGCACAATTTGGTAATCGTGTACTTAGAGGTATTTATAAAAATTTTCCTTGTTAAAATCCAATAAATGGAACATATGACCTGAGGCGACCTCTGGTTCTCCAAATTCATTGTCACCGTCTAATAGAATACAGTCATATCAACTGTGAAAACTGACACTCGTAACAAGCCTGTAAGGGTCCTTGACAGGTAGAAACTCAACAGTGACTGAAAACATCTTGGTGACCCACTGACGGAAAAGGTCAGATTTCAGATTAGAAATTTTTTCCTGTTCTTGGCAATCTATAACAAATTCATGTACAGTACTAAATTTCTAGGTCTTTGTTTAACAGAAACATAAAAATTAATGGTGTGTCAACCATCCGGTGACCTGTGAAGGGAGTTTTTCTCTAAGAGGTACCGTCACACAGAGAGTATGCTATATACAAGTGTATCGTGACTGTATGCCAAATGGAAAAGGAATTAAAGACACTGAAGGGAGGTTTGGTTACTAATACCATATGGCAACAATAAGAACAAAGAAAAATGTTTAAATCTTTCTTTAAAAATTTTTCTATTTGGCAAAATAAAAAGACTAAACAAGTCTGATTTTTAAGCCAAATGAAAACCACGTGCTTTAACTCCTTCAAGTCAGTGTCCGTACATTAAATAAAACTTCCATTTTAAATCTATCCAAAGGAAAATGAGACTTGTATCTTGCAAGTGAACAGAGCCATCTTCAAGACAACAGAGAGAGGTTTGAAGGATCAAGACCCAAGTTATCGTTTCAGTATAAAACCAGAAGCACAATTACTGTAATTACCTACACATTGCTTCCTAAATTATGAAAACAACCCTCACCCCCCAGAAGCCCTCCCTCTACTCTCCAACGTAACAACTGAGGCAGTGAACTTCTAGAGCAAGAATAAACTTCCAAGCATATGTAAAAACAACTCCAGTGCAATGCTCTCATTCCTTTAATAGCTCGGGCTGATATGAATGGCTTGTTTCTTCTTCTGCCAGATTCCAGCTGCTTCACTTTGTTTATTACTGACTTCAAAGTTTAAACCACTGTCCTGTCCCAACAAATAACTTCCTCCAGATGGCATTATCTTAAGTGTTCAGAGCACTGGGGATAGCACAGCACCTGCAGATCTGTAACTAAGCATCTTAAAATCCTCAATGAAATTGCCTTCCCCCCCCATGTCATTCCCCCATTTTGCTTTTTCCCCTACAAAAAAAAAGGGTTTATGTCTGGGATATAGTTACAAAGACTATTAGCAGGGAAACAGAGTTGTTAGAAATTCTTTATGGTAATGACTATAAAATAGAAGAATATCTAGAAAGCCAAAGATAACAGAACGACTATCAGGAGAAAGACTTTATCTGCTCCTCTTACCTGTAAGTAAAGATGTGAGATACATATTTGTGTGTGTCTGATCCATGGATATCGGTATCGTACCAAAGAAAAATTCACTCAGTTTCGTATGTGGCTTTATGGGCAAGTTATGAAGTATAGCAACCTAAGAAGCAGCATTTTCAGCAAAATCAAAATTATTCCAGACTTGCTGGGCTAACACAGAGTGATAAGAAACATCCATATTTTGATCTAAGCAGTTATGAAGGCTACTCTGATAGGAGAAAATAGACTGCAGTGTCAGTCATGTTACTAATTATATAATTATATACAGTATTTCCAGTTCACACTCATGTTTAGCTATACCCTGCATATCAGCTACATAATTCAATGCTTCTGGAATTTAATAGCCTGTGCAGTTGAAAGTGGGTATGGTAAGAAACTAGGCACATGTTCTTGAGATGGTAAAGAATATCATACTTACAAGAATAAGCAGGACCATTAATAATTTCTCAGATAATTCAGTTATTTGGACAGAATTATTCTCCATTCATTAGAAATGATAACTCCTTCACTTTTCTAGCCTTGGCCACCTTGAATCCACATTTATGTTATTGTGGAGAAGGTGTCCTTTCTCAGCTCTGCAAGAAATGAAGCAAAAATGCTTAAGCACGTGTGCTTCATAGGGCAGAGACTCTCTTCTCATTGTGCAAAGGCTTTGCTAAGTGTAGGGTCCCTGGTGTCACGGTTTAGGGTCAGGGCAGCCTCTCAGACCTCTAACGGGCGCTGTCTGTTAACCCCCCTCCCTCCCCAGAGGAGAAGAGAAGGGGAATAAGGGAGAGAGACTGAGTGATTACCAGAGGAAACTAGAACAGCTTTAATGAAAACAAAAATAATAAAAATGGAATATATACAAATATATACAAAACCAGTATCAAACCCAACCTCCCTGATGGCAATTACGTCACAGTCAGCAAAGATGCTGTGGAGTGGGTACAGGGAAGGTCCCAGAATGGGCCCCGCAGCAGACTGGAGCTGTGTTCAGGAGATGGATTCTGGTACCAGATTCAGAAACACAGAGATCAGGATTGAAGGCAGAATGGACAGAGTCCTCCTCGGGTGCTCCTTGGAAGAAACCAGAAGAGGACCCAAGCCAAGCTGAGCGGGGCCCAGCAATGCAGGCAAGAAAGATGAGACCCTCGTGATGCCTCTGCTTTATACTGAATACGACATACAGGGGCTGGAATCCCTCGTTGGTCAGTTTGGGGTCACCTGCCCTGTCCGCTCCTCCGTGCAGGTGCCACCTTTTACTTTCTGCACCCCTAACATGGCACACAAGATCCAGCAGTGGTCTGCACACCAACCCTTGGTAGTGACTCTAACCATGGGGTGTTCTCGCTGCCAGCAGCAGACACGCCCTGTGAAAAGAGGCTGCTGACTTCAGAAAGTACAGTGAGTTAGAAGAACTGAACTGAAAAGTAAAATCACTGAACAGAATTAGTTCTGTTCTCACCCAAACCAGGACACCTGGCCATAGGTCAGGCCATTGCCTTCCACCCGGACAGAAATGCTGAAAGCAAGGACTAGATGCTCTGCAAATGCCTGCAGCTCTATTTTCCCAACTCAAAAACAGACTGCCCCTAACTTAGCTGGTTTCACGATAAACAGAAAAGACTCTGAACAAACTTAGGCCAAATTTCTAGGGCCGAGTTACATGAAAGGGATAGATTTACAATTAAAACACTTCAGTTGTTTTACAGAAATGGACTGACATTGGTAGGAATTGAGCCAAAAATGTCTGGATTTAAAAGCACGAGTCTACTGCTTGAGCTGAAAAAACAACGTTTCATTCTCAAAGGCTTCAGCCAACTCATAAACCTCCTTCAGTGGGCCACAGACATCGGCAGAGACAGAAAACGATATAGTATGAGTTCAGTTCAAGTTTTGACCTAAACTTGGCAAATTCCACCATCCCATGGTGTAAGATAGTTACAGAAACTCTGAATACAAGCACACAGAAAATAAACATGCATACACACACCAGTGTTTCTTTTTTTGTTTGTTTGTTTAAACCCTAATGTATATCCTAGCTATAAATATTCCAGAAAAGAAAATAAATTCAGATCCCGCGTCAGTAAAGGAGGGTGGGACACAGTCTAAGCAGCTAACAAATTTTTCAAAGCAGAATATTTGAAAATGAGTTTTTCTCCTCTCAAGTCTGAGTTCAAGGTTCAGTGGTTTTCCAAAACATGTTCAATTCCCACCAATAGCAACACTAAACAGAACAAAAACTAGAAATACATAAAATAAACTAGAACCAGATTTTTCAAAATCCTAACACAGAGACCGGTAGGGAAAGGCAGACAGAAAGCAGCTCCAAAAACATCTAGGAATTAGATTGCAGAGTTTACTAAATAAATATTTCCTTTTGGTGCCTAAAATCTACTCTGTTCCTTTAGAGCTGGCATATTTTGCTCTGTAGAATATCCCATTGCTTAACAAGTTCATTCCCTGGCTGCAACTCTTGCTGTTGCTTCCCAGGAAATCAGTTCCAAAAGATGTGCAATGATCTTTGCAAATAACTACAATAATTATTAATACTAAGAAGAAATATTAAAAAGTCAAGATGCCCGTGATTTTTGGACGTGCAACTGGCTAGAAACAAACAGACTTAACTTTTAAGCACTGCTGTTTCTTGTCTGCAACCATTTTCTTGAGGAGAACCGAGATGAGGGATCTGTGGTACACCTTGAAGCAGCAGCTTTTATTTCAAAGTAAAAAAGGAAAAGGGCTTGGTTCATTACTGGCTTGAAAAATGCCAGGAAAACGTGTAACTTGTGCAAGGGCTGGGGGAGGAGAAATCTCTAAATCCACAGGAGACAACCTAGGTAAACAGCTGGTGGAATCGGGAGAATCTGACAAGTGATAATTAAAAAGCTGCATATCTAATTATGTAATTAATATTTTATTTATTCAGTGGAACTAAATAGCACCTAGATCCCAATCTTTTTTTCTCATTTTCAGCAAAACCTAACAAGCAAGTGGATAGGAAGGTAATTTTAAAATTATAAAACTATAATATATTCAGCTCTGTTATTCACACCTCCATGGCTGGGGATTCAAAGGGCATTTTAATGCAAGTATCTGAAGCAAAATAAAGAGGCTAAAAAAAAGAAAAAGAAAAAGGAAAAGAAGAACAACTTGAATGATCGATAGTGGCAATTCACACTAAATTCTCAGATAAAGTTATGCAGATTTCCCTCAGGATGCAAAATCATTCACTACAATCCTAGCAGTAGGACTGGTTCCACTGAGACTTTGTATCTTAACAATATTAATTGCAGCAACACTGCCTCCAGCTTATCTACATCATAGCACAGTGCTAGACATAATAGAATTCAGAGCCTACATGGAGAGTGGCAAGTAAAAAAAAAAACAAAGCATCTTTTTTAATTCTTAAAAGTTACATCGCCTCCTTTTATTTAAAAATTATTTATACAAGTAATTAAAGTTGAATGAACAAATTCAATGAGTTTTCAGCATAAATTAGGGTTTGAAAACAAACATCTTTCCAGTTCACACTTAATATGCAGAGGAGTGTGCCAGTGAGGGGATCTCCTAAGCAAATGATGTTCTTTTGATGGTTACCAACCTAGCTGGGATATATATATTGGGTTACTCTGGAGTCTGCTCCTGACTTCAGATCAGTTTGGCCAGGTAGTTAAATTACCAAAATGTGCTGCTGTGTGTGCAACGGCTTTGATACGTGCTCGTCCCTATCACTTGGGATGCACATATGACAATCTCTACTTATCAGACAGGTTCAGTATGTTGCAGTTCAAGATGGAGCGTGTTATCTGCAGCGATGCTTGCGCTGCATATGCTTATTAAGCATCACACACGATCCAGCCCTATTAACTCCTTCACCACATGACTATTAAAAAAATTCTTAGGAATGTAAGAGGACAACTTTCAGTGAATCAGTGGAAGAAGCCACAAGCTACTTTCTATCCCTTGAAAGTATAATGGGAGACCTTGAACAGCTCTCCCTCCAACAGGCAAGAGGATTTCCTGGGCCAGGAGGTTGCATCCCCTCCAGCCATGGCAGCAATCCACACCCAGATTTGAATAAAAGCTGGGGGATAGGCATCAGGAAGAGAAGAGAAAACTTTCTGTACCTCATGGCTCTTCAGGCAGTGTTGCAGGGCAGAATTTTCTCATTACAAGTCACTCTTCACATATAATGGACTCAATGAATTCTTATATAAATTAAATTATATATACTTAGCATAAAAAAAAGTGTTCAAATAAGTGTTTTTCTAGATGTAGCTGTATTTTTCTCTTCTGAATACTTAAATATTCACATGACCCTATGCATTTGTTTTGATGATTTTCACTTACAAAGTCATGGGATTCTCCATAAGGAAACACTTTGCCAAGACTCCTGTTACTGTACTACCAATACAAGGATCTGGCATATTAAAATGCTTATACCTACAGGATAATTACTCAATTTTTTGTAATTACAACTTTTAAAAAGGAGATTATGAATGCTTTCCCCAGGAAAAAAAAAAAACACAAAACAAGACTGAACAAAACCAGCCCTACACAGTTAGCCTTTTGCAGTGATGTGTTCTAATGAATGCCAGGACATCTCTATGCATATTTATAGCACATATGCCAACAGACTTGTCAAAAAAGACCTCCTTTCAAGCCATTTGTTAAACAACAGATAGATGGTCGCTAAAGGTCTTTCCATTTGTTCATATCAATCAACTTTGGAAAAAAATGTATTAAGGAGAAGAGATTCTAGAAAGTTTAGAGAGACAATTTTTCTATTAGCTCAGAAAGAATATTGTAATCTACATAAGTAAGCACATGTTAAAATAAGGGAAATATTAAATGTCTTTACTGGAAGATCTGCTGGGAGACAGCCATTATGTAAATGTCCAGACTATATTCTGCCAGAGAAGGGCTAAATCTTCTCTTGAAATGAGTACTCAGTGATAAGTAACACTGCTTCTGCAATTTAATACCTAGAACCAGAGGCTTGGAAAGGTCTGAGAGTAAAGATATGTTTTTATCCTGTGCTATTTTAAAATTGGTTAAAATCTAAAATGTTTAAACTTTATGCAATAGCAACAAGCATTCCTCCTTGTAAAAAACAAAACAAAACCAAAAATCAACCAACCAACACCAAATCCAACTAACAGTCCAAGAACCCTGACATTTTACTTGGGTAAATCTGAGCTCTACATCAGTAGAATAAATGAACTGAAGAAATGTGTTGCTCTACGTGTGTACTACATATTCAGTACACTATACCACCTCCTTAACCCACTCTTGGACACACTGCTACTGAGTTTAATATGTCGCACACCTCCATTTCTGCTAACTGCTGTAAATAGCAGGGAAAACACTGCAGACTGCTCCCAGCAACTCTGTGCCTCTTCAGGATTTCTCTACTGACCAACAGTTCCCCAGCAGCCCCAGTGAAACCAACAACTGTTGTTAGCAACCCAGGAGTGGCATTACACGGTCTTTAATCCACGGTCATACAGCGCTTTCTGAGACACTGACCATACACATTTACATCAGGGTCTCATTTGGGCAGATATTCTTAAACTCTGAAGCTGCACACACACAAGTTGAAAATTTGAACACTGGCTGCATTAGCTGATGGTGACAATTCCTTCTGGTATTTACTGCCAAGTTATTTTACAAAGCATTGCAGCTCTTGGACATTCACTTTTCCCAGTTGAAAATGCTGAAACTGGTTTGCACTCATCAGTAGCTTTCTTCGTTGCTTTGGGCCACAAGCATGATTAATACACCTTGTAAGCAACCTGAATAAAAATCATTTATCTGTTGTCTGGTTTTAAATATTCCTGGTCAAAATACAGGGAAATCTGCACTGCAAAGGCATGTGTACAGAAATCCAATTGGCATACGTGGGAGCAGGTTCCTTGCAGAGGTGTGGGCTACTGCACGCTGATGGGACACGACAAGTGCAGGTGAATGGCACAGACGCCTGGGTCTGTTCGCCACCCTAGAGCACACACGGCAACTCCTGAATTTCTACAGGATTTGTAGGAAAAGCAATTAGGGAAAGCTCCTTAAGAAAGCAGCTTTTGCAAGCCCTTCATAGACCCAATTATTTAGCACAATCCTCCTCTGCCGCTATGACACCCAGTGCGGAAAAGCACAAAGGCAAAAAAAAAAAAATCTTACGTGTCTCATGGAATTTAATGGCTCCCCAATATTTTACCTGAGGCAAATTAATTCACATTATATACGCACACGTGCACTCCCAAGTTCAGGAACATTTACTTTGCAAGTATTAGATAACTCAATCTGCTTTCTAGCAGTTTCTTGCGCACACTCACAGAAAGACCAGAAATTTTAAAAACATTACCCATTACTTTCTTTCTCCTCCTCTCTTAAATATCATGAAAGAACTGAGTCCAGAATATGCTTAAAATTCAACACATATACAAGTATGGGGATATATTTCCCCTCCCTATTACTCCTTTACTGAGAGTTACACAGCCTAGTCAAGAGCAGAAGAGAATAAAAGCTTAAAGATTATCTTTCTTTATACAGGACATTTGAGTGTGACTGTTATTTCCTCTAATGTTGGGGTTTTTTAATATCTTGGAGAGAGAGGACGCACGTGTTGCAAAGGTCTCTCGGAACAGGACTGTCTCCTACCATGTAGGAACCCTGGCAGAAAGGGGCCTGGATCATGCCTGGGGCCTCTCGGCGATTCTGCAGTGCAAACTGTAACATAGTTTTACTGCCCAGGTGACAAGAGTGAGTTATCCAATCCTTCCCTATCCCGTCAGAGGAGAAATAAAGAGGTTAATGCAGACGCATTGTCCATTGCTCTGTATTTTTAGATAGCTACTTGGAGAATGAGTCCTGTAGTATCCAGGTTGTAGCATTATTCACACAACTTATTTTTACCATGCACAGAAGGTTTCCTGGAAATATATTCTAGATCTGATAAGAAAAATCCTCATTAAGAATCATTTGCTTGTTTAATTTTCACTTATTGAGTTTTAATGTACCATAAAAGTAAGTAATAACAACAGTGCCTTAAATAAATATTGCTTATTTTGTACTCATTAATGTTTTAGAAGAACACAAAACTGCCTCTAGATACAGGAAGCTGCTGGAAAATAAAAACTAACCGATCATATAAACTAAAACAAGAGCTTTAAAGAATTTTTTGTTGCACACAGAGTTCAACAAAAATGTATTCTGTTCACTGTACACACGACACCAATGGGAATAAGAGCCAGTTCAAGTTCTAAGTTACCATTACTTGGGTAATAGTTTCAAGCTGCAAGGCACAGCTGTATGGGCCCAGCCAGACAGGCTATCACAGCAATGCTTTGATAGCATGGGGCCCTTAAGTGTCAGGATATAGAAAAGGCAGCAGTTGTTGGCTGTGAAAACAGTCTGATACAAACCAGATGGGGACTTACTTGATGGGCAACACAAAGGAAAACAATTGGCTCATTCAACAAAGTCAGGCCACTGCCCCAGAGAATTAACAGAAGACAATAACAGTCAACCAGAGTTGATGCAAACAAGAAACAGCCATGTGGTTACGGCTTAAGGAATTGTTTCTCCTCAGACTAAACATAAAGTTTTGATTTCTAATTCTTATATTCATTAATTTCAGTCTCGTTTACAAGCCCCCTCTTCCTCCAAAGTCTTCCATATAATTCATTTACGTAGCACCAGCCTTCACACACCTACTTAAACAAGAAAAAAATTACATGACAAAAGCAGCTATATTAATCTAATGTTTCCTGAAGAATGCCAAGTCCACAGACAACCTTCTGAACCGTGTCAGAACAACATTACAGATACACAGCACTCAGTGTTATTAGACACATTTGCATGCATATGGCAGTATATTTACTGATTCTTTTCGATTTGAAATGCATAAAGCCCAGTAGGTCACATGCTGGGTTAGCCAGAGTGCAGATGTCTTCCAGTTTTGGAAGAGTTCTTCTGGCTTCTTACTTTTTTTTTTTTCAGAAGTAAACTTCAGATCAATTATGTTACCACATAACAGTTCTGTTTGTCAGGCTACAGCTAAAAATGTATTAAAACAGCTATTACCAAACTTTTTTTGAAGCAAACAAAAATTAGAAAATTGGCTATTTCAGTTGTAACTCAAAAAAAAAAAAAAAAAAATCCCCAACCCATTCATTTTTAGAAGCTTGTAGAAGATTATGGTCCAAAATCTTAATTGCTCTTGCTGTTTTATTACAGGAAATATGGAAGTGACATGTGCAAAGGTATTTTGATTACAAATTACTTACAGAGATTGCACAATAAGTCAGACCTCTAAGGGCCTTCTGCAATTTCACTCTCAGACTAAAAACATCTGAACTTTCTTTTCATATGCTTCAAAATATTCCCTCTGGCAGGCTCTGCACTGCAGTGCTCAACACGAGTGTGAACAGTTGGATGGCACACTCTGAAAGACAGTCACATACTCGGATAACCAAGCAAGTATGTCTACAAAATGCAGTGACATCCAGATGTCCTGGATGCCTTATGAAATCACATCATCCTGGGACCCGCTTGCTTTAGCACATCACCACACATCTCCTGAGATCCACTGCTTCTGGAGACTACTTGGTGGCTAGTTTGGAGATATCTGAGCTAGTGGTATTGTATGATGTAAACATCTCCTAAACACATCACTCAGACCTATGATGGGTACACATGAAGTCTGCCCTTCTTTAAACTGCTTCCCTTCCCATGTGGACTTGCAAAAAGCAGCTGGGTTCAAGAACTGAATGTATGGTTCTCATTTAACAGTCCACACTGGACAGACAGAGCAAGGGAGTTTGTCCTTAAAGGCAGTAAAAAAACCCCTGTTGAATTAATGAAGTATAGAGTCAGGCCCTAATTGTGAGCGTGGGTTTACTTCAAAAGTAAGACTAAAATGCAGCCTTGGCTGCATTCAAAACAACCACTACATATTGGAGGTAGAAAAGTAAGGTTTGACTTTAGTTTCTTGCCGTAAGCACAGAGCCAAGACTCCAACAAAGCTGTTGTGTGCTGCTCTCTGTCTGAGCTCAAACATCTCTCCAGCAGAATCATGAGGCTTATTTCCAAAAGCACAGCCAAATTCTTGAAACCTCTGATGAAGGGGTGGGTTGTCTCATCACAGCAGAGAAGATTTTTGCCTGCAGTGCTGCTATTATTCATTTTTCACATCATATATATTGAGGTCAGAACACATTTTCTTTACATTCAGCTGCAACTTCAGGTTGAGTCTCTTCGTTAGGCCATTTCTAGAAGATTATGAATCTTAGGAACAGATCAGCCTTTATCAAGCATTAACCTTGGAGACACTGGCAGTCGTAGCCTCGCATTTCAAAAGCGGATGAGAGAGGAGCAAAAACCTCTTTAAATCCCATGTCAGCCTGTACAGGCAAAAACCAAATGCTCTTGTAAAAATGGTTGTGGACATGATTCGTCAGAGAACGCCTCCACAAAGGACAGCATGTAAAGGCCAGCTGGAGCAGGGGGAGGCAGGACTGCCCAGCTTCCCTTAAAGTGAGAACTCCAACAGGAAACTGCTCCCCCCTTTCTCTTCTCTCTCTCTTTTTTTTTTTTTTTTAATCAGGAAGGAAGCTTCATCTTCAGAAACAAGCATTCCCTGTGTAATCTCCCTGCTTGCCTGTCTCTAGGAGCGGATCCAATTACTGAAATAAGCTAAATGCACTTTTAAAAAAAGTTAATTGTGTATTTACACTGTAACTCAGACTAGTAAATATTTCTCATTTATAATTGTGATTTACTTAACGGGACACAATGGCAGCTGTTAAGTAAATAAAACAATTTTCCCAATATTTGTAATTATGGTTTTAGGATTGTAAAAGCAAACTAAAAAAAAAACAACCCAAACAACAACAACAACAACAAAAAACCCACACAAAAAAAACCACACAAAAAACAAAACCAAAAAACAAACAAACAAAAAAACCAAACCAAAACAAAAAAAAAAACCCCACAACAACCCAAATTAAGCAACTGCCAGGAAATTCCATGCTTTTTTACTTCTGATGAAGATACAATGGTCTGACAAGGAAAGAAAATGCAGCTGTTACACCATCTTTAAACAAACACAGCTCTGCCCAAGTCTTGCAGTATGTACAGTGCATGAAACAAGGCCATGATATGCAACCCTGAGGTTATTACTTTACCGTAACAACCTGAGTGAGGAGGGAAGTCAGCAGATCATCCCATATTAAGTCTAACCTGCTTTGGTTGCATAGTTTTGAGCCAAAACCTAAATGCAATTAGACCAGACCCAGTAAATGTGAGATACACGTTTTCATTGTTGATTTATCATTTTATGTGGAAACTCCAGGCCTTTCTGACATTAAAAAAGAAAGAGTTAATAGAAAGTCAAAGTCATGCCATATACACAAAGAGAAACAGATACCTCTCATCGGCCAAAGCACTGAAGGAAAAATAAATTGGATTTTACAGAACTGCTACATATTTTGTGTCACACTCAAGAACTTTCCGTCAGGTTGTTTGGAATTGTGCTTAAAACCAGTTCTTCCTTCTTTAAAAGCAAAATGTAAGTTTTAGATTAGAGAAGAATGACAACACAGATACAAAGGTTCTAAATTTAAATTACGTTTTTCTAGGTGTAGGGGTTTTTTTTTCCTGACAGCATTCCTGATAAAAACCAGAACACAGTAGTCCACTGACAAAATTCAACCCGTCTCCACCGTTTACTACTGTTCCTTGTAAATGCAGTCGCCAAAAGCACATTTGTAACTGGCATTTCAGAGATGAGGATTTGTTGTATTTCACTTTCAAAGATAGTTTTATGGAAGATTAAATGTGTTTTAAACGAGTTTTACATTAGCACATATTATTCAACACTAATACAAAATGCAGTCCCATATGCAACCTCAGCAGTGAGCAACAGGTCACATGTGACAACTTTAATCTTCACTCACTGGTCCTTACCCTGTTTTTAAGGAAAAAGCCACTTTGGCAGACGACGTTTCTCAAAATCAGGGATTATCAAAGAGCAGCATGACCAGTATTTATATAGTATTCTTCATTAGGAAGACATCCCAGGTAACATTTACTCCATGATGTTGCCTTATTTGAGAGTTTCCTGAGCTCTTAGTCTTAAGAAATGATTCACATGGGCACTAGAAACCTACATTTATATTTAATTATAGGCAGTCTTTGTATCACTATATTGAGAAGGTGGTGCTGGCAAAACCTGGCCTCTTTTCAGTGCATGAAGTAGAAGATCTGTTTATTCCTGAAGTATCTAGGAAAAAAAGCAAATGAAGTACCTAGTAATGACACTTTTTATAAGCATGAAAACTGCCTGTAAGTCAAGCCTTTTCATAATATAATAAGCAGTAAAATTAAAAAAAAAAAACAAACCAAAAAACCAAAAAACCAAAAAAACCCCCAACCCAAAACATTACCATTTCACTACAGACACCAATCATCTAAATATCCATCTTTAGTGGCCAGGTAGGTTTTATTAATGACTTCACAGCTATTCCTTGCCTCTGCTAGCAGTGCACAAATTTACAAAGCAACTGAAAAAAAAAAAAAAAAATGTCTGGGAATGACAGCTTTGGTAAATCCCCCATCTCCTTTATAAAAGAAGTATGGGGGCAGACAGTCAGAATGTGTGAGTTATTCATCACTCAGACTGAGCTACCCTTCACTCAGCACATACACTCTAGTCCTAGTAATTTCTCTTCTACCCATCCACTCCCCACACAAATAGCTGGCTCCTTCCAGTTTTTATTTTGTGCTTTAAAACACTGAATTGAAAGCTCTTTAAGAACAGGTAAACCTGAAGGGAGTCCATCTGCCTCTGCCCAAGGATCACCAAAACTAGCACAGCAGGGAAAGCAGAAGCTGCTCCTTCTGTTGAGTTGCTCTCAGACATGCACAAGCCACTGAATTATAAAGGGCAACATCTGCCATTCCTGCCATACAGTAAGATAAAAACTCAGCACATATTGAAGACAGAAAGCCTACATTTATCCTATCGCAGTGCTATATATGTTTCTCCAAGTTGAAATATATGTTTGTAGTACTCCTTGTCTTCACCTGTCACCACACAGTATCCATGCAATGCGTTGCCAGCACCCAAAGGCATCAAAGACTTCCCGGTCTGATACTGACGCCCTTTATAAAAGAAATGGAACTTTCACACTGAAAAAGAAGTGTGAGATAAGAGGCCTACTTAAATGACTGTTAATTCAAGTAAGGCTGGTCATCCTAGAAGATCCTACAGTGCATCTGCCAACTGAACTAACACGGAGTTGGCAGCAGCTCTACCTGAGACACTTGGAATGGTTCCTGACTCCAGCTTAGCTGGCTGGTATTGCTATACCAGGCTAAAAACAATAGTGACTGAGGAGCAGAAAACATGTTATTCAAGAAATTGTCTTTGCAGGCTGTGAAGTCTGGCAGAGGCTGTAGCATGCTCCTGGAGGTAGTAACCCCAACCAACAAATACTCTGCTGAATAAGAAAAGGCAATGCTATTTCTTACAACACATCCTGTTATAGTGACACACTGAGGCACATCACTTAGAACAATGAGGAATCTCAGTTTAAATTCATTTACCATCACTGCTAACAAAGAGGCCTGTGAATTAAAGTAGTACAAGACCATGAAAATCAAATGCCTCTTTAAAACATTATGGCAGAAGACGATGTATAAAGGGACTTCAGACACAATTATATGTATATAAATGAGTAGCAGGTTCAGGAGAGACCATTCTGATGATTTTTCATGACCTACCACAACACACAGTCCATAGAACAGCTAAGCATGCTTACTTTCTAGATGCACATCAGTTCTTTCTTATTAAACCATGGGCTCAGAGCTGTGGAACCACTAATTTGTGAGAAACTTCTCCCTCCAGAGAAGAACTAACTGGAAACAGCCCTTGGGCTGATGTAAGCATTAAGTACATGGGGAGTCTCTGTCCTTAGGTGGCTTGCCCAAGCCCATTAATTTTTTGTGTGTGTCCCCCATTTATATAAGCAATGTTTGCATGAAAGGGGAAAGCAGGTCAGCCCTAGTCAGCTTGCTACCATCTGCTTTTATTCAGAGTTACTCAAGATCAGTGCCAGTGGGATCAGTGCCCATTAAGAGGGTTTATTGTGTGTGTTTATTTTTTGCTCTTTACAATGAAGGCAACAGCAATTACTGTAAGTTTGTAAAAGTGCACACAAATCATAATACACAATACAAAGCTGCTTCAGTCAGATCCTAGCGTGTTTACGAATCCTACACAGGCTGTGAGAAAGGCTGCTTTGGCACAATGACTTGGACAGACTGGTGAGGAGTGTGTTGGTGTCCAGGAGATCTGAGACTGTATTTCATACTTGCTGTCAAGACCATATCCCGTTTGCAATGCACAGTGACTCCAGCTGATTCACCACCCCACGAGAATCTCACACAAGAGAAAAAGCATCATGTAGCTTAGCCCCCCAGGCAGGCTGACAATAGGTGGATTTATACAACTGGAAACTGGAACTGGTAAAAGATCAAAGGTAGACTGTCAATGTGGAAACAGCAGCTCAGGGCTCTAGCTAGTACATCCCGGCTCTTCAGAGGGGTTATGCAGCACCAAGAGATACTCTCCTCTTAATAAGAATTCTGCCTAGAACACATCTTGCCACCAGAGACACAAGCTTTGAAAAATTCCAACAAACCAAACCAAAATCAACCAACTATCAAAGAGCTCCACCAAACTGGCAAAAAGGGGAAGAAAAATCAAATATATGGAGAAATCCACATGGTGGGGATGAGGCAGTGGTGCTGCTTGCAGCTAAGCAGGGCTGCCTGGCAGTCTGGACTACTTTGGTTCCAGGAAGTAGTCACAAGTGTTTGAAAAGCAAATGTAATTTAAGAAAATCTAATAAATTTGGAAGTAAAATTCTTTATTACAATAGCCTTAAGAACAGAAGATCATCAGAACCCT
>JANHGN010027320.1:207451-249396 GCA_024605025.1 Megaceryle maxima
AAAAAAAAAAAAAATAAAAAAAAAAAAAAAAAAAAAAAAAAAAAAAAAAAAAAAACAAAAAACACCAACCACCAAACAACACCACCCACCCACCAACCACCAAAAACATCAGGTTAAAACTCTCTCTGTAAAACATTCACCGGTATAGAAAGCACTTAAGCACTTTTATCTATAGCTTCCTGCTCTACCAGGCTCAATTGTGAGTTAAAAATGTGTTTGGTATTAACCATAAACACAGCACTTGCCTGTGTAGAAAGAGTGAAGTACAACAGAGTACTGCTTAAAGCAGCACACTCTAACAAAGTTCAGCTTGGCAAGGCAGTGAGAATTACACAAGTTATTATTATACCTCAGTAATCTTAATACACTTGAGAAAAGGTATAAACAGGCTCTTTTACAACAAAAAAGGAGTGAACAAGATCAAATCCTTACAACAGAAAACACTACTTCCTCCTCTTGTTTAGAAGATGTAATAAGGGGAGGAAGCTGCCCTAATATTGCTGGTCAGTGATCTGCAGAGGCAATTAGGTGAGTCATCATTACAGCTGACAGTCTCAACAGACACAGATGGGCCTGTCAATTGGACAGCTCAATATCATTTTAAATTTCCTCAGGAATTTGGTGTTGTCTAGATCTGCTAGATCATCTGCTAATTACCATAGACACTAAATGAAGATATGCAGCTGTATTTTGTTACAGTATAATTACAGTATTAAGTGTAGGGGGTTCTCTAGAGTCTGAAATGGCATATTTTCACAACAAGTATACCAAAGAACTGAAAGAAAGGCAGAGATTCACTTGATTTTAAATACAGAGGAAATAGTTTTTCTATGAGATCTTACGTGTTCTCCATTTGATCTCCTTTTCTCATAAACTTGCTATTAGTGTCTCATTTTGTATGCCTGATACAAATTCATCTATCATGCTGATGAGGTGGTGAGAGAAAAAGCAAAACAGTTTGGAATGGGACTGATGGCTGGGCAGGTATTCAGAAAAACAGAGCTGGGCAAACATCAATCACATTAAAATGAACTCAGTATCACTGAAGTCACTGAAAAGTATCCATTTCAGAGATTTCACATTTATTACAGGTGTGCCTAGGAAGTCTCAGGAAAAAAAGTAAATTTCCTCTTCCTGACACAAAATAGAAGGAGGGTTAGATCTGCATCTATTAAATGGACATGTTTTCAGCCTGACCTATCCCCTGTTGAAACCTATGGTGAGAAAGAAGGCATTTTAGCATTAACGGGTTTCTGGACTGAAATCACAGTGTCACACACTCGGTCTAGGTACAATTCAGAGAATTTACTGGAAATTTTGCACTCAAGGAACATCTACAGATTAAAAAAAAATAATTTAGACTACCTTAAAACTCTAATTTTAGAAAATTGTCTGCAATCTGCACACAACTTGAACATCAGTACTTCTGCTGCTTCAGTGTGGTGCATGGACTCCTTGGCATGTTGAGATGAACGAAGCTACATATACTATTGAAATGATCTGGCTAAACTGTTTGCAGTACCTGAATTAGCTTGTCCAGCACTAGAATGGGTACTGTATGTGCCATAGTGGCACACTAAAAAAATAATTTTCTTTTTAATGCTCTTTTTCATGAGTTAAGGACCCATTCAGAAGTCTAGCACAAGAACAGACCAAACTGGGAATTAGTCACCTAACCATTGTTAAGGTAATCTTCCACTCAGCCATTGTTATACTACTCTGCTGATTTCAGTAAGAAGAAAACAAACCAAAACCAACAAAAACACAAACAACAAAAGAAACTTGTTGGAGTTAGACAGAGACCATATAAAATGGCTTCCTTACAATTTTTTGAATGATTCATTAACCAGCATAATTTAATTTGCCACATATCTAGTTAAATCCCAGTTTAACAATGTAATATGTGCTACCTGCCTTCTAGAAATGTTAAAACGGGCCAGTAATCAAAAGTTAAGCATTAACCAATATTAGACAACCGTGTAACTACAAAACTAAAAACTACTTTTTAGGTTGTTGTTTAGTTCGCTTAATGGATTGCACTTGATTAAATTGATCTTTTTTTTAAAATACAAAACCTATTTTCTTTCCTTTCAGAATGTATCACATTATGAAATGAGCCAATTCAAAATAATGCACCAGCCGTAAGTTCCTCATTATTTTCTGCTTCTCCACTAAATGACTAATGCTCTGTTGTACTCTGACAGTTTCTCTGATAATAAATAAGGAAAACTGAGCATTGAAATCCCATGTGAAGGGCATTAACTGATGGGGGTGAAACTACCTCAGGATTAGAACCCTCAAAGGTTACAAGAACTGTGGTTCAGATCATCTTCTGCACTAGCTGCAGGTTGATATATCTGTTCAGGTATATTATTTATTTTGTATTACTGCACAGAAATAATATTAAGAAGTTTTCTCTATGACGCAATGAATCTAAGAAGAGTTCAGTTTAATATGGAGTTGCTCTACTTCACCTAATGGTTGTTACTACTCCATGTAGCTTTTTTTATCCCCTAGCTGGGAAAACACTATGTCTATTTATGAAATCAGAATTGTTTTTCAAATCCCACTCGATCAGTAAGAAACTGTAGGAACTTACAGGCATTTTTACCCATTAAAGTCCTATTCCTATTAATAAGAATTTGATGAGATAATAAATTAATAACCTTCTGGGATTATTTTAATAATTAACTAGATGAGTAAGGAAAATATCAAAGGACTTTCTTGCAAAGTAATTAAGTCTAATGGGACATCATTTTGAGAGAAAATGTAGAGAACATTAATATAAATTTAACAAAGGGTGTGTCCTCTACTCCTGTGATATGCCTGAATCTGATCTACTACAATATTGGGGCAAATAGAAATCTACCAACTGAGACCAAGAGATGCACTTCTACTGCTGCGAGCATTCAAGCTTTGGATTCTCAATTGTATGTTGAAATAACAAAGGTGTATTGTAATATGAATTCTGTTGTTAAGCGTAAAACAAAAGACCAGGGTATATCAAGTCCAAAGTAATAAAACTCTTGAAATGCACTCTTAATATATTCTGTTATTTCAATCAGCATTCATTTTGACAGGCTAATGACAGCCTGATGTAAATTAGTTCTCATCAACACTTAAAGCCACAGGTTTACCTAGACTGCTTCTGAACAGCTACTGAATATAGTTGTGAAATTACCAAGGTGCAACCTCTACTAGTGTCCTATCCTATCTATGAAAAGCAATAATGAAAGATTCCATCCTCACTTCCCAAAACAATAACAGAAGAGAGGTGCTGCTTTTAAACACAGAACAGCAGAGTACTGAGGCACTAGTCCAACACTTTCTGGAGCTGGCTGCCAGGGTTGTGCAACAAACTGCTCTCACAGGTTTATATGTTTTCAACAATCCTGCATCATGTTGAAATCTCAAGCTTTGCTTAAAGCCCTTCCTCCTGCAGAAACCACTACTGTATTGTTCACTGCTCACAGTTGATACACTCTCACCCTGAAAGCCTAGGGTCACCCAAAACACTGAGCATATTCACACTCAAGAATGGCAGTACAACAGCACTTTCCAGAAACTTCCCATCAGAGAAGTCTCAAACATCCCACTGACTGACTTATTCAGTGTTAAAAGCTATGTCAGGAAGAACACTATATAGAACACCACACAATGTTCAGGAGCAGTCTTAAAGAGACTGCAGATACCAAAATCAACTTCATACCACAGATATTTTAGAATACTGGAACTTAAGTTCTTTCCAAACATACTTTGTTGTAATATTTACAGTTTTATTGTAGATTTTTTATAAGCAGTGCAAATAAGATTGGTATTTATAACTGTATTCAGCAAAACTGGCATATAAACTCAATTATAAATGACAATTTGAAAGCACATTTTGAGAAAGAAATGTAATTTCAGCTTAGCCACCACAGTGTAGATAGTCCAAGACTTACAGATTCAGATGTTTATGGAGCAGTTGCTTCGCAATGCTTTCAGCTTATTGAAGTTCCACTTTCCCAGGGACTGTGAAATTAAAAGCCCTTCTTTATAGCTATATATGTGATTAGAAATTCATCCCAAATCAAACTCAAAATAAATTTTGCTCTCAATTCATGAGCTCTGTGGACTGTTTTCCAGAATCAGGTCTGGAATCTTTCATCACAGAATCAGTGCTCTCTTATCACATGTGCAAATTCAGAAGCTGTTCTGGTTGTGTTGTATTGCTAGGTAAATGAGAAATCTTAAACTGCAAATCAGGTATGAGATGTCAAGTCTTGAGTTTACTATTTGTATAACAACAGGCAGTTCTGGAAGATCCTGGATAATAATTGAGCTGTCATAAGGAACATGCAATTATGGTGTGGGCAGCTTTTGATCTCCTCTTGAAATAAACATCTGTCTGTTTTCACTGCTGTGAAAAATGTTACTAGTTGGTTTTTTACCAGTAATTTCTAGTATATACAGAAAAAAAAATACTATTTCTAATCAAGTAAGTGTTCTGTAATTAAGAGTAATTTCTAGATTAATTTCTAACTAATGCTACCTGTGATACCACAGGGCCACAAGAGTTACGTGCACTAAGGACATCTCAGTATTGTGGAGGTTACTGGCCAAGCAGTGGCCAATAGTGCCATCGCTGCAGCTGCCAGGAAGACCTCTGTGTTGTCAAGGGCCACCCCAGGCTTGCAGGCAACAAAAGAGGACATGGTTCAAAGAGCAAACAGGCCTCCTTTGGCAAAATTAATTCTAGTGTACTCAGGACATAGAGATTTACACCCATCTTTTCTCAAAAATTTAGTCGGACATTTCAGTGCATTTTAACTCATTGTTCACACTTTTAGTGTGAATCAGTGCCTCAAACACTTGTATGCATAACACATTTTCTTCCATTACATTTTTACTTCTCATTAAGACGGGAAAATTGAAGGTATGAACATATGACAATCATTAAAAGAGAATTCAAGAAATAAATCAGTAGACTTCTCCCAGACTACAATGACATTCAAATTTCACATGTGAAGAATTTTCTAATCCTGTTTGGAGGGGGGAATGACATAGGCATTATTCTTAAATTTATTCTTAGTTAATAAATATAGGGTGAGCAACATGATACTTGCAGTTTCACTTTGGAGTATTTTGATTTCTTGCTCCTCTATTTTTATTTCAGCGGATTACTTTGCCTAACCAAAGACAAATCCTAATAAAAATACTAATAAAAGCAATGGTATTTCTATGAGAATTAGACTGTTTCCTTAATAAATAATAAAGACAAAAGAGTTTTTGTTGTCTCTGTAAACAAGATGCAGCAGTACAGAAATCTTGTGACAAACTGTGCTTGGACTTTCCCCACTCCAGGGAAAGCTCCAAGCTGAAGAAGCAAAGGTAGTAGATGAATTCTATCCCAATACTTAATAAACTTTTTCCCTTCTCTTTGGAGAAAAACATATATAGCATAATGGATTTTTAATTATCCTGTATCCTTTAAATACCAGTGCTGACTCTGGTTGGACGTTTTATGTCTAAATATGTAGATTTAGTTTCTTGCCTTCCTCAGTTTTTGATGTAACTTAAATTACACTTTAAAAATCTCAACTTATTTCCAGAATTGGGAAAGTCCAGGGCTAAACTTTAGAATAATGACCTCCCAAGAAATATGATCCCTAAATGAGATCAAAAGAGGTTTCCAGTACATGACCACTCTAGTACCACAGAAGCATACCACAGGACACTTCCTTGGTAGCTATATATACTCCAAATTAAAAAAAAAAAAAAAGTATCTGACTTTGACTTTAAACCCTATTTTTATATTATTTACTCATTTTTAGCATAAAAAGTCTATGACAGAAGTCTACTCGGGTATCAAATACTTACAGAGGCAGCTACTGCCTGCTGAATAGAATTAATTCTGGATTTCTCCTGTTCACAGGAGGAGCTAAGAAATATTTGCTTAGCAAAGCAACACTATCTTGCCTCTTTTTACAGCAGCAAATACTATATTCCTACAGCAGAAAGGGGGCAACAGACACTTGCATTACAGCAGTTTCTCTTCTATCCTGACATGAGCAATCAAGACTTTTGCAATGATACCAGCTACTTGAGAAGGAGGAAAGACCCCTTCACAGCTCAGCAGCATATTGTATTCTAAGTTTTTCTCAGAAGTTCCCTTCTGCTCTTGTCACTAGACTGTTCACCACACTCTCTTGTATCTAAAGCCAGGAAAAAATGTTATTCTGATATAATTTTGAAGTGTTTTGCCTAAGCTTAACAATGAAAGAATTGAAAGATCACAGCATGAAAAGCCTTGTGGAAGGACTACAGACCACCTGGATTTGAACCTGAGACCACAGGTCTCAGTTTAGTCATAGCACCTTTCCCATCTCAGCTCCATGTCAAAACAAGTACGTAGTCAGGCAAACACAAACAGACACATTCCAGTACTATGAACCTATAACTGAGCATTTTTCTTATTACTAATCAAATCTATTCTTCTAACCAAGATTTGCCATATTTTTAAGATTTGCCAAAAATTTCATAGTTTATCTTGGCAAAATATGCTGATACTTTTCCATAGATAAAAAGCGATTTTGTATTTTATGCATTGTTTTATACTGAAAATAATGCATAAAGAAAATTGGACAAGGGATAAACTATTTCTGTACATCACATTCTCCTGCAACTGCAACCACACAGAAGACATTTTCAAACAATCTTTCTGAACTGGACTTGGAGAGCCAAGGTGGAATTACATTAATGTTGTTCTAGGTGAGATGAAAACCAAACCCAATACAGAAGCCACTCAAGCTAGCAGTACATTCAGATGAAGAGTAATGTAAATCACCAAAGTTGACAGGAAATAACCATGATTACAAGCCTGCCTTTGTTACCAGAAATAAAGATGTAGCTAGAAACCACATTGACAGGGCTTGTAGAGAGAAAGCAGACACCTGTATACAAGAATTGTTGTAAATAAATTTTGTAAATAAAACAGTATTAAATCTTTTAAAAAGCTACTAGAAATAGTATCATTACAGTTCTCTCAAAAGTTGAAAATATACAAAAATACACAAAATATACAAGTTTGTGTTTTCTGATCATGTGCCAGTATCTAGATATTTGCTGGGGTCTTACTATTTTCCATACAGCAATGGTGGCAGTTCATCTGTTACCATGCTACAGTAATGCAGTTAAAGTGGTTACAGTGGAAACTAACCTAGCGTTGCTTTAGTTCTTGTGGTTCTGCAGACTATATGCCTATCCCTGGGCTAAGTAGAAAGAATATAAACCAAAAGGTTTTCTTTATGTACATATTACTGCTAGACTGAATTATCACTATTGCAATGATGAGGAATGATTGGCCTCAGTTACAAATATATTGTCAGAATTGGAAGGTTTATTCCATTTTAATGAAAATTGCGTCTACAAATTCCAATTAAATAAGATAGTTTTGTCCATTTTCCCATGCTTTGTTACTGAAAATAATCTCATTCTCAAACAGTTCAGATACCAGTTGATATTAACTAGAAGTCACCAAAGATATGAAGACATCATAGGAAAACCCTTTTTTTCTTCCTAACACCCTTTATGCTTGTGATAGAAACCAGTTTCAAGTTGTCTGAGTTATCTTCCACAGCACATTTTATCCTTTCTATCTCAGAAAAATACAGAGTGATGCACAGAGCTTGCAGTCTTAGTTGGCTTATGTCTGTATATATGAGATATATATAGATATATCTCAGTACAAGCCTAGAACTGTCTCCAGAGTTTCCTCCTTTACTTCAGGCCCATGATTTTCCATTACTCTCTGTTCTGGAGCCTGTTCAGGACAACTTGTAAATTAGAAAATTTTAGAATTAGCCAACCTTGCCCAGTCTCCTTTCATGGTACCCTACCATACTCAGCCATCTATGGAATGCCATATGGGCGAGGTTAACAGTATTAATGTAGAAGTGTTTCTTTAAGATTGGAAACACTATGATTATTTTTAGGGACATTAAACAAGATAAATCACAGTCTCTTTGATAACAGTATGACAGACTAGTGCTAAATAGTACTAGATGTCTATTAACCCTCTTTGAAGAGCAAGAGTAGATAAACCTCTGAGGAAAAAAGCTATGCTGGTCCAGCTATAGGGAAAGACAGGTATGTAACATTCAGCTTAATCTAGGTAAGTTTTAGTGAAAGTGGAAACTTTTGTCTTTGTTAGTACTCTAGACCAGCCTGAATAGCACCACAAGCTAGAAGCAGAACCAGAAATGGAAACTTGCCCAAATCACAAACCAGTTCTTCATCATCATTGTATGTCTGGACAGGATCTCTTTCCTCTACCCTGTCAGTTGATGTACTTTCTTTTTCTCTACTACATGACTGTATGTGGACCACAGAGAAGAGGTTGTTGTAGTTTCAGTTCACTGGTCTTTCTTCCCTTTTAGAAAATCATATTTGGCAATCAGAAAGTGCTGCACCTGGGACTCAAAACTCAGAAGAAAATAACTTCTGGCTCATTCAAGCAATGAAGTGTGAAGGACTATAAATTTATAACCTCAGTTTAGCAGAATTCCACATACGGTCCTTCTCAAGTAGACACTGGGCAGAAAACAGAGCAAATGTCTTGGCTTATTTTGCTCCAAGTCTCCAAACTGGACTCTCACTTTTTGAAAGAAATAAAATATTTAATTTACAGTGTGTTATCAACACAAATTTATGGTCTCTGCAAGAGAAATATTTCATTCTCACTTTAGACTAACCTCTGTGAAAACAAGTGAAATCATAACCTCTTCTTGCTTTTCTATAAGCATGTAAAGCTTCATTCATTAGTTCATACATCTATGCTGTGATGGCAGGTGGTCTATGCAGTATTTCTAAGATAATGAAGGAAAGTATTAAACCCTTTCATTCAGACTTTCAGTAAGAAGAGAAAGGTGAATGGTTGAGATAAGCCATGAAAACTACAGTGCTTAAAAATAGGGTCAGCTAGACAAACAGAGTAGAGAAGTCACAAGATGAGCAGCAAGGACAAGTTAAGGGACTGTGGCCCGAGGACCTGTTGCAGCTGCAAGCCAGACAGTTGGTGCTGTAGCAATCAGTGACTTGAAACAGCTTCAGGAGAGGCTGTTCAGCACAGCTGGCCTGGCAAAAGATGAAGTTCAGTTGGTAGGAATGCCACAGCAGCCCTTTGTGCAACAGAACTCAAGACCTGAAACTCAACAGCCTGCACAGCCACAGGTGGCAACCCATAGAATTAATAAATTTGCCAAAAATACATATTTCAAAAATTTTTCTCAAACAAATGCCAAAGTTGCATTCAGCATGTAAATACCTCTTTACTAGCACCTTCCTCATAAACTCCCTTTCCAAGAGCAACACCAGTGTGAGGAATGTACCTTAGAACGACCATGGACACTGGCATGATTGTTATTTGTGCATATCTACATGACAGATGGTATCAACACTCAACACATGATTCAGAGCATCAGAGAGACACTCTGAATAGCTCATCTGTAACCACCTAAATACAGACAGTATCATAATGCACATATTTATGAAATTAAGAGTAAAAGGCAACATCTATTCTAGCTTTCTCTAATTTTCAGAGCATCTGTACACTTGCAGTGGGTGCAATGTAAGGACTGAGGAGCTAGCACCAAGCACGGGAGCTGCTCAGCTGCCATAAGCAGGAAAGCTGCACTAATGGACGCTGTATGGGATCACAAACACCTTGTTTCAAGGTGCAGCTCCACTAAGTCTTGTTCAAGAGACTGCTCAGCTGTCAGCAGCTCTGGCACCATGCTCCACCACATGGTGTAAACCCACTTTGACTTTACAATCTTGATGGATTCTTAGGAGTAAAATTCAGATACACTCTGAATTCTTGAAGAGGTGAAGTGTTTTCAGGCCAGACTATGGCCAATCTCTTGATAGACCAACAGTAGCATATGCAGCTTCCCTGCTGCATGTTACCATTCAGGACTACTCAGACCACCTCTTGCAGGTTATTTTATCAACCTTCTCGAGGACAGAGAAATCAAAGGACATTCTTCAGAGTAGGGAGGCAGTTCATCTGTTTTTGTCTGGGCTGATACTGCTGTTAAAAATTATAATGGAACAGCATTACCTGATTTAAAAGTATTTTTTAAAATATTTTCTCTTATTCTTCCACAAGCCATGCTTGTTTTTTCAAAGTCTGACAAAATCATTCTGTTCCTAATAGTCAAGTGTTGGGGGGGGAATAAATTTTCAGTATTTTACAGTTCTTATACCAGCTTTCCTGTTTTCCATTCTCCTCTACCCACTGCCATTGCACATTTTAGGCACTCTCCTTGACAGAGCATTAAGTCTCAGTTGCCTTTTCACAATTCTGGCACTTCCGTTTCCCCAGACACCTGCTACCACAGCTCTGACATTTCTCCTATTTAGTTCCTCACAGCCAAGTTTCATGGCTTTTTATTATTTTAAAAAGCTCTCAGAATATGGACAATAAACTAAAAATATCTTACCATTTCAGTTAATTTGCCTTACCATACATTTCAGAAAAGTTATCAGATTATTTTCTAAATCCCTTATCTGGCTAAAATAATTAATTACCTTTATCAGTATATATCTTCCTCATTTCATTCCTCTGGCTCAAACAATAATATTGTGAAGAAATACACAGGAATAGAAGATAACCATGCTGTTGCTTTAATGAATAGATACTACAGCTCAAGATCTCAGAAGTAAAAGGACTGGGATTGCTTGAAATGTCAGCATGAGCTATCAACTATATTCCTTTTATATTTCTGGTAGAAATACTGTTTAAGAAATTATTCATAACTAGATGGTTTTTTGTCCACATATAGCCCAAAAGTAGATTTAAATATACTCTGAAAAAAAATGCCAAAGTCAAATTTATTTCCTGTCATTATTTGGTCTTTTTAAAGAAACAGAAGTATGATTCACATGTACAGTCTTACAGGTATTCTCTGCTAAGCTAATCCCTTTCCAGGGATCTATTGAAAAATACAGATAAACCCAAAATTTCTACAGTTTCAGCTTTTAACCAAAAGCAGTACTAAACACATATGCATTACATTAGCACTTCATTGGTTTAGCAGCTCTAAGAGAAGATGGAAAAGTAACAAATGTGTCTAACTTCAGATCACAGACCAGAGCCCTTACATTATCTGTAAGGGCTTTTTTTTTTCACATCATCTGTAAGAAGTCTTTCCAGGAACATTCTCAAAACAATCATCAAGGGGAATATAGTATCATATCCTCTGTTAACCACAATGAATAATGGGAATAAATTCTTCAGGATCAACGATGTAAATGGTCCAGAAATAGCCTAAGACAAAACCAACAACATATAGTATGTATCTATACCTACCATGTACCTTTCAAAGTCCACAGGATGGAACACTAGTTTCTGGGAAATCCCTACTTTCTGTACAGATCTGAAGTGTTGTTCATTCACAACCAATGCACCAAGGATATTTTGGAACACCGCCCCATGGTGTAGCTCCAGCATATAGCTGGGCAGGCTTAGAATTTAATCTATATCAATCTCAAAACGTTGCTTCCTTATTATGGCATTTCTTTCTACTCCAATAATCTTGAGTATTTGTTTACTTAAAGTAAAGTAATCCTGGGTCAGATCAAAGGTCTAATTCTCATGACATTTGTGACATTAGTCTGCACCAGGTGCCTGAGAAAGCTAAGAATGAGCAAATGTGGGTGGGTGGGTCCCCCTGTATGCATGCACGCACATGAACACTGCATCACTCGCTGAGCTGGTTAACTGTGGACCTGCTGCACAATGGATTGTGCTGAAACACATCTATACTGTAAACTTTGATTCATAAAAGTATTGATGCTATCAGGGATGGTACCAGGAATAAGAATAATAATAGAAATCTATAATTTCTTTAGAAGCTCATGATACTTAGAGGAGTCTTTTTCATAAAATGGGAAATTCTCCTGTAAACAGAATGATGAAATTAAACTAGCCTTGAGGAAGGCTTTAGCTTGAAAGAAATCACAACTCTTAAGGAAGATATACCTTAAAACCTAATAATTTCTCTCTGCAAGACTCCATTGTATCACTATTGTCTTCCTATTTGCTAATATGAACATTTTATAGCAAAAGCTATAGAAATCATATACACCTTGTCAACAATTTCAAATTACAAATAGTACATAGCAATACCGTCTTCATTCATCAGTTTGTTTACAAACATATTCCCGACTTAACCTTATTGTGGCAATAACAAACAGGACAGTTTCAAACACATATCAGAGTCCCACACAGCTTTCTACAACATGGAAAAGGTTTAAGTAGCCAGGTGTTACTTAATCCCCAAATATTTTAGACTGTAATTTCCTTAATGCAGTGACCTTCTTCTTGTTCTCTATTAGAACATAAAATGAAAAGGGACAATTGTTTATAACACTATGTGCCACTGCTATACAATGAATATTCAAATTTACATATATGTGGCTCTTTACATGTAGATTTCTACCAAATTTTCTTTATTCTTTCACTTCTCCCTGAGTTCCCTTTATATTTTTAATCTGAAGGGATGACAAAAAAAAAAAAAGTAGAAACAGTTATTCTGAAACTCAGTGTTTGATACCAAATGTAGATTTTTTTCTTCCAATACATTCTGAAAGTAGAAAGATGCAGGCTTTTATGACCACAAATTTATGAAATAACTCTTTTAAATGCTGTACTACAGCAATAAATATTTCAAAAGAGGATCTATAAAAAATAATAACCCATTCTGATATAATGTGTCACTACGATTCATCTGCTACAGTTTTGTAGTCTTAATGCAATTAAAGTTACCAACTGTAAACATATTCCTTGCAACAATTCACAAAATTTGTACTCTTAGACAACAGAAAAATTTCATGGCTGCAGTTACAATCTGAGCATTTTTTTCTCCACAGAAGAGAGTATTCCATAAAACTTTATCTCATTTCACAGCCATATAGCAACTTTGGTCATAAAATGTTATCTTGTTATTATTTCAAATAGTAGTTTGTTGCTTTTTAACATAATTTATTTCTTTAGAGAATCCTCCATCTCCTTGATCACTTCACTGCCTGTTTTTGAAGGTGGCATTTCAAATCCACTGTACCTTTGGGTGAGAAGGATTTTCAGAACTTTCCCTGTTTGGTGACATTTCTGCTCCCAGAACACAGTGTTAGGCAATTACCCAAGAAACAGAAGAGACCAGTTTTAAGAAGATGGAAACGTGAAAAAAGAAAAGACTACAGATGAAAGGTTTTTTTCTGTTCCTAAGGAGGAACAGGAAAATGTTCAAACAGCAATCATGGTCAGCAAAGCAGTGCAGATTACCAAATTGTGCCAGAGAAAAGATGCACCAGCTGCCTTTTCCTCAGCTGTATATATTACAGGACAGTGCAAGAAAGAAGTGGTTTAAAAACTATTTTTTGCAGCATTTTCCAGTTACTGAATGCATCGTAGTATGTGTAAACAGTATCAGCAGTACAGAAAAATAGCCTCATTTTAAGACATCCCTTTCATTTTGAAATTTGAAAACTTTGTGCAATCTTTTGTGTGGGTATACACAGTGACTGTGTCAGCAGGGACACAGACATCTTTAGACCATTCACTATCTATGTCTGAACTCTGATGCTCAGTAGGCACACGCAGAAAGGAATAACACAAAATGCTTCTCCTCCCCCATCCTTCTCTGTCTCATGCAAGTCTCATTGTCAGTGCCAAGGCCAAATAACCCACTCTGCTAAGCACTCCCACTAAGGCCTCTTGGCTACTTTCCAGGGTAAAACAACACCCCAAACAGGAAGATACACACAGAAGCAAACTTGTCCAAGATTTAATCTTGCTGAAGCAAGAGATGAGGAAGGGTAATACAAGCCCCAGAGAAAAGTCAGAAGCAAGAATGGCTTGCCAGTCTGCAAAAAAGGCCGTGTCCCTGTGCCCTCCCTTTCACGGTTAGGGTCAGAGGTAGATTAAAGCTGGCCAGTTACAAGTTTCTCCATTGCAGTCACTCTTGACTGGTGGAAGGGGGTAAGATTTGCAGACCCAGCAGCACTATTCTTCAGAGTCGGTGTAGCACTCAGCTGGCTCCAGCACAGGTCACTGCTTCCAAGGCAATCTAATCTCAAATACTTTCAGTTTAACATTAAATAATGAGTCTGTCTGAGGGAGCAAATTTTGTGTTTCTCTGTGCATGTGGAAGAGATGACAGTAAAACTGAAAAGCAGAAGTGTAGCTTTTTACATAGTGGGTTTGTCCCCAGAGAAATAAAACACATTTTCTCCACAGGTGCTAAAATGAGTTTGCTCAGAAGCCCCTTCATGAGAAAATCCTACTAAATTTACTGGTTTCGCATCTTTGCCTACACCACAGAACATGCCTACACATACAGCCTGTTTCCTCCAGTGAGTCTAAAGACAAACCCAAATCCCTTTCAAATTCATCTCCTACTATTACATGAACAACTTTGAATATGCCATTTAGTATCCAAAGTGATAACAGATTAAAGCTTTAAGATTTCAAAGGCGGTTGCTAAGAGTCTTCCAAAATTAACACTGTGAAATTCAACCATTTAACCCACAGCAAGGAGACCAAAACTTCTGAAAATTAGTATTCTTTAAAAATACTTGGGACAGAAAAGTACCTTCCTCTTATCTGCTAAGATACAGCTAAACTTTTCCTGTACAACTAGTGGTTTTTAGTTTAAAGCAGCTCATACATATCCTGGAAATGATAAAAATCCATTCAAGTTAGTTAATGAGAGTCTGAGAGCAATGCTTGGAAAAAAACAGAGATATATTATTTCAAATGTGAAGCATCAGTGTTTCAGCTGTTTATAGTAATCAGTAAGTAGTAATTACAGAGAATATAATGAGAAATCCTGTTCCATAAACTTATGGTTTCCAAATACCAGCTATGGGACACTGAATAGTAAGTAGGCAGTGTATCAACTGAAATAGAAATCAAAAGGGGAAAAAAACTATGCCTAAATTGACATAGTTTTAAACAATAGTGTTTGAGTGCTCTTTTGGCCTAGTACCAAGCCCCACAGATTTGCATTTAGACCCATATGACCAAGCACAAAACCCTCCTGGGCAGCATGTGATATCTACTGCTAAATCTCAATTTCCCCTTCTCTCTTCATGCTCTTCATCCCCACAGCATATTGCTAGTACATCCTCCTACGGATACTCTGAAAGCAGAAGAGATCAAATATATACAAAATACTTCAAAACAGTAGGTCTTTAGGAAAAATACCATGCCTGCAACATGGCAACAGATTCCAGTTCAGATGTTGGTGATATCAGTTTGGGCTATTTTCAGTAAACTTCCACAGCCATGTAGCAATCATTTACTGACCTTCTTGTGAACGAGCCAAATTCCTGCTACATGCACATTCAGATTACACTGCTTCCATGGCTGGTGATCTCACCTTTAGTGCTACCCCAATAATAGCATGAAGTCAGAGCTCATGCAGTAGATTCAGAATTTAAAGAGAGACCTTCACCTATGAATAACTACTCTCTTTGAAGCAATTATCAGAGTCTGAGAGAGATTTAAGACCCCATGTAAATACAGGCATGGAGAAGTACCTCTGAGCTAGGTGAAATACTGTGACCTCAAGACAGTAAAATAAGACAGGTATTTTGAAGTGAATTTTCAATCATTTTACATATTGCTCAGGAGAGCTTCCATCACTGCTCTTTTGTCAGGACTTCCTGAAAGAAAAGCAAAGCAAAAGCTCACTAAGCTGACTTTTAAAGAGTAAGATGTGGAACATCTTGTGGTTCCCCACATTCCCCAGAAGTAGGGAAGTAAAAATTAAAAAATACACTAGCTAGGTGGAAAGACAGGTTGTATATGAAATCCACCTGAAGAATTCTTTCCTATAAAGAACAGTTGCATCCTTGACTCTTGAATACTTCTAAAAAAATATCTGGCATGCTCTATTAATGTTGGAGACAAAATTTTGCTAATTGAAAAGGGGTTAAGAGATGGGGGTTTTTTAGCATGACTGAGAGAAAATCTAAGTCTTATATGGTCATGTTATGAACAAAATTGAAACCCTGTTATCAAATTGATTGCTTTCTTCAAATCAGGTTTCTCAGCTGTTTTATATACATCAAGGCACTAGAGGCACTAGACTGAATCTATGAGCATTAGTGTAATCTGTAAAAAATATCTTCCTCTTGAAACAGCCATGCATAGTTCATTAAGATCTTTTGATGCAGCACTGTCTCCTCAAAGAATTAAAAATAAAAATAACCATTAAAAAGATTTACTGTAAATTGATGTTTTAAACTAATCTATTTACAGTTCTTTTTATTCACCTTCTCATTGTTAAATTCTTATGCTACATGATACTCTTTAGAATTTTCTGCTTTTTATTTCAACTATGTGAAATCCTAGAAGTTCAGAAGTGGCAACTGAGAGCCGAGGCTCTACCTACACACTGGCTTGGACTTGTCATCCTCCTTCCTGCAGTTTGATTGCCCATCTCTCCTCTGTGCCACAGCTCCTCCCTAAGACACATTCCTAGGGTTTCTTGTTATGCAGAGGAGACTATGGGCAGATGCTGTTGCATCGCTGAACCTCTCCTTACTATACAGTCAGGATGTGGCTTTGGCTGCCAACACAGATCAGGAAATCAAACAGGCCCCTATGTTCTTTAGACTGAACATAGTCATAATCTGTAATCTACATTAAGACAATGGCATGAATGGTCTCCATAAAAAGGTGTTAGAATTAAAGCTTATGATGTTCAAAGGAAGATATGTACAGCTGATATTTTATACAATATTTAATGTTGTAATATGAATATTAGTGATATTAGCTTCAGCAGGACAAATCCAAAAACGTCATACCACGTACTAGAAGGTATTAAAGTAGAGAGCATTAATTTCTGTGGAAATCAGAAAAATGCAGTCATCAAAGGAGTCAGAGAAAACTTCAGCCAAGAAAAAACATTGGTCATGTCAGTGATAGCAGTCAAACTCTGGATTTTGCCTTATGGTTCCCCTACGATGATTGTCTCTGTATGAACATGCTTGTTCTGACCTAGGAACACCACTTACCAAGGACTAAAGTGCTTCAGACAAGTCCTCTGATCCCTTTTTTCTGTACTACAGGTGTTTTCTATCTATTCAGAGAAGCAAAGTCAAACCATAAATGATCTTAACAATAGGGTATAGAAAACTGAAGCCCTGAGTAAACAGGAAATATCTGGCAATTCACAACAAATTTTGACCAAATGAAGATAGGATACTCACAGTCTCAGACAGTTTGTTCCACTGAGTCTCGTTTTGACCATGCCTCGAAGACCTCACAGCTCTTAAACAGAAACCAGAATACACCACCAGAGTGAGGCAGCATGTACAAGGAATGATCCAGAGGGAAACAAACAGCAGAAAATAGCAAAGGGGTAAAAAGTAATTTTAGTTTCTGAACATAGAAATAAAGAAGTTGCTTTCTAAAATAATATTATTATGATCATAAATGGAGAATTATGCAGTCATACTGGGAGAGGATCAGAGAGACAAACCCAGACACTTGCAGTGATGAGGAATTTATATTGCAACAGTCAGTGGCATTTAGAAAATCTGTCCAATCATTTAGAAGGCCTTTTGCAAAATTTCAATGTCATTTTGAGCATCAAAACCAAAATCAAAAAGCATGCATATTCTGTGAACCATCCTGCCAACAGACTTTACTGGCAAATCCTGCATTACCTGTGTTATGTAATGGTGCCGGGAAATTATCCTGTACCTTTTGTAGCCATATACAGGAAAATAAAGTTAGTGGCTATCTACATAATCACAAAAATGGCAATCTCTGTGAATGTGGGTTCTTAAAATATTAGATTAAAACAAAAATTAGGTCAAAGGCTTGAATGATGATGCTTCATAAGACCAATTTGGAGCGAACGGTTCTGCAAAAAAGCTTCATCCAAGACATCAAGACATATCCTCCTGGGACACCATTAAGTCCCATACCACTGGGACCTGTCCCTCAGCTGAGCAGTGCAGGCTGGTCCAGGCTGCAAGGCCAGGTCTCAGTGGGCAGCAGCACGTGCCAGCTGGTGACCATGCATCCCACACCATTGCCGCTGGCCCCAGATGTGCAAGGGAGCATGGAGGCTGCACAGGCATCCCTCAAAACAAATCCCCCTCTGCTAAGAACAGCACTTGTGGCTGAGGAAGAGGGTATCATAGTAACCATCACTATGGTCAAGATGTCACACACGGTAAAACAAATCTCAGTTCCTCTTTGGCATTCTCCAAATGAGCATATGAGGTCAAAGAGGGACAGTTGCTGGGGTTACAACTACAAAAATAGCATGACATTATGCCTGCTGCGTGGCTCAAACCTGCCACCGCCTCCAGGCCCTCCCAAGACTCCTAAAGAGGAAGGCAGGGTGTTTCCTGGAGTGGGGATTAGGGAGGCCCTGGCCCATGCTCCAGCCTGGGCCCCCAGAGACACCATTTTGGGGTCATGAGTAATGCTGGAGGGATGGAGGAATTGCTGCCTCTCACCTGCCTCAGCCCTGGTGCAGGGCTGCAGGGCTCTCCTGGCCAGCTGCAAATTGGTTGTGCTTGTCTCCATATGGACTATACAAAAAAACTCTTGACCACAGACAGGATCAGTTCCAATATAGGCCAGAATTCCAGACTCTGAAACCACCTGCTGGGCAAAAAGAATAAGCCTAGGGCTGTTTGGAATGGCATGGACATTTCTTCTTTATTCAAGCTTTTTCTCTAGTGGTTTTCCTGTCTTTTTGCACCCAACCATGCTTTCTCACCACCAGGGTAGATGGACAGATAGGCTGATTTGGAGGCAGACCAGGAAGAGCTAAGTAGACTGTAGTCATTTTATGGTGAGGCTACACTGTTTAGATCCAGATGGTTTTGATGCACATCCACATTTAAAATGGGGAAGAGGAGAAATGTCACTGTAACTAGAAAGGCTGCATTTGACATCTGGGGGAGAGTGGCTTCCTTCTCTTACTCTCAGGACTTTGCCTGCACCTCACTCTCCATTGTTTTCCCAGGATCAGCATATTGCAACGTGACCAGGAGAAATCACTCTCTCAGATGCCTTGGGTTTAAGATAACTGTGGGATACTGGGTCCTGTGACACTATAATTTATTTATAGCCACTTCTTTACATCACCAGAATTATAATTTTATCTAAATCAAAATTACTTGCTTTTTGGGGAGGAAGGGGCTAATTATACTCTTTGCCCTTATTCTGCATGAGCAAAGAGAGCCAGCCTAGGCAAAGTCCACTGGTACAAGTGAACTCTGCTAATTCTAGGCCAGGACTCTTTTCTTCCCAAGAAAAATTTCCAGTGCCAGTGTGACTTGGTAGGTGTGAATATAAAGGGAAAATAGATATGCCCAGCTGTGAGGACAAGCATTTACCTCCTTTCCCTGTACTGCTTTCCAGACAGGTAAAAATGGGCCCTAATGGAGTAATAGAAAAGGGGTTGGGGTTTTTTAGCTACAAACTCCTTGTAGATATTAAAGTGAAGCAGAGATGTGCATTGGGCCAAGTGTGTGCATGGAAGTAGCAAGCAGGCTGAGGTATGACCAGTGGACAGGCCCCAGAGCAGGTGCCACAAAATCCCATTAACAAGTCTTATGCAATGGAGACTTTCTTAGGAGTAACTTCCCAGCAGCAGTACCAGTCTAAGCAGTCACACACCCTACTCCTCCCACCCCATGGTGCACCCTTACAAAACATCTGTAAAACAGATCAAATCAAGGACCAATGCAGTTAAACCCCTCCTTTTTGCGACTTTTTGCTAGATTGTTTATAGTGGACTCCTTCTCAAGTTCATTTCACTTCACAGCTACACAAACACATGGGCCAGCAGATCACAGGGTTGAGAGATCTGGTGTGACTCCCCCTGTCACTGAGCCCTGAGTGCAGGGGACTCAGGGACTGCCCTGACCACGAGGCATCAGCAGCAGCCTCTTGCCAGGAGCAGCGAGGTGAGAGCATTGAGAGGACAGGCGTGAAAAAAGCCCTCTGCACAGGAGGCTGCAGAGCATTAATACTAAACCTGTAAACAGTTGAGTCAGGAAGAAATAAGGCGAAACGAGCATGGCAGTGCAACTGACAGACTGCCATCAAAGATCTCAAAGGGAAATGGTCTGGGATTTCTCCAACAGTCAGGCAAGAGGCAGTTGCTGTGTAAGTGAAATCACTGCATGAGCCTACTGAGCAAATCCCATATTCCAATGTTTAGATATAGCAGGAAGATGGTATAAGTAAAAAGTAAAGTGACACTGTAACTTATTTATAGACACTTCTTTACGCTGCCAGATTGATAATTTTATCTAAATCAAAATTACTTTGATTTTCAAAATAACTTTTAGGAAGTAAAAAGGTGTTCCATTCATAACCAGATACAATGCAGGGTGGAATTGAAAAGTTTTGTGTAGTAAATGGCATTCAACATTATGTTATTCCTTAAAGCCCACAAACTTTATTAGGCACTCCAAAAAGGGCAATTTGTTCACTATGGGCCCTCCTTAGAGAAATACTGTATGCAAGTAATGAAGTGATTTCCATGTTGAAAGCTCAGAGACCAACAATATCAGCCAAGATAAGAGCAATATTGTTATTAAAGACACAAATCTTATGGCAGGCTTCTTGCACAGAGTCATCTGCACTAACCACGAAAGTCTGTTTTGCCGCTACATTTTCACAAGAAAAAGACTAGTCAGTAAAATCTGGGGAGGAGACACATCCACATGAAAATCTAGCCTAAATGGCAGAGAATATCCCAAAGAAAAAACTTTGGTTGTCTTCAAAACATATTAACATGATACAGATGTACATTTCTTAAAGAGGGTCTAGTAGGTTTTCAGCCTAGAGCAGCCTTAGCTAATAAACTAAACTGCTGACAGGACAAAGATGAAAAAAGAGTGACAAGAGGCATCATTCAATAGTGCAGAATTCAAATTAATTAGCACTTCAGGATAAAGGGTGAACATTAATATCAGTTTACAGAAAAAAACAGCTGCCTACAAAGTTCATCCTTAAAGAGGAAAAAATAGTTGAACCCAAGACTAAGCAAAAAAAAAAAAAAAAAATTCCCACGCTCAGATATACCACAGCCATAAAGCACAGATCAGCTGCCTACATCTCAGGTGGGAATGGCCATGACTTATGTCCCTAGAAGGATCATGGTTTGCTCCTGCCTTAGTTTAAGAAATTGGGTTATATTAAAAATTATAAAAGTTACAAAAGTTATAAAAGTTATATTAAAAAGGATGGGGATAACAGGATGGTTTCCCGTAGCTTTACTGGAGAACCTCTGGGAAGGTAAAAGTTCCATAGCAGCATGTTGCTGCCTAGCACATCTTCACAGAGGAGTCAGGAACCAAGTGCCTAAATCAGTTCCCACCGACTGCAAAGGGCTGGAAATGCAACTGAGAGCAGGTTACCTGCCCCAGCCCGCTGAACCTTATCTAAATCTAGCCCGCTGTAAAACCAGGGGATCCGAACTGCTGGCTCACCTTTCTACACGGCCAAGCCCCCACTTCCCTAAGGCGCTCCGAAAGATCTAAGAGGAGGAGCGAATTAGGGAGGCCTCACGTTTCCGTTTCCATTTCCAAAGGCTCCACCTCGGCTCCTGGTTCCCTAGCCACCTGTGCTCGCCGGCAGGCGGGACGGGGGCGGGCAGCGGAGCGGGGGCGGTCCGGACGCCCCTAGCACCCGGTCCCTCCTCTGCTAGCGCCTGCGGGTAGGACGGGGAGAGGCTTCGGCAGCTCGGCGCAGCATCCGCCGCGATTTAACCCAGGGGAGATATTATTATCAAAGAAGTTTCCGCCGCGCTCCTAGTGACGGCAGTAGGAGGGTGCCGTGCCGTGCCGTGCCGTGCCGTGCCGTGCCGTGCCGTGCCCGGGAGGAGAAAGTGGCCGCCGGCAGGTGCCGGATCGGGACGAGCGCGGCGCGGAGCATGGACAAACTGAACAAGCTGACCGTGCCGGCCGGGGAGAAGTTCAGGTAGGGTCTGGTCCTCTCTCGGTCTCCACCGCGAGTGTGGCGCGGGGCTCCTGCGGGCAGGGAAGGGTGACAGGGACCCGCTTTCCGCATTGGAGTTAGGAGGGACTGGGACGTTCTGAGGCACAAGGAAGTTGCAGAAGTTTTACAGAGTAAAACGGAGTTACTCCTGGCCGCCAGGGCGGTACAGGAAAGTGTGGAAGGTAAATACGGGTTTGGAATGATTGATCGGGCACAGATTTCAAAGCAAAATGTGTGTCTGCTTCGTCTGCAGTGAAGAGAAGAAAAATTTTGAAGTGTCTGTTTTCAAAGGTGTAGGAAGATAATATTTGACTCACTAAGATGTGAGCCTTATGCAAGTTAGAAAAAAATCTAATTGCTTAATGGGTTAATAAGAATGGCCTATGAAGATGGCTTTTGCAGTTAAGTTCTGTAATGTTTCCTAATCTTCGAAAGAACTGGAGTGGGAAGAAATAGAGGGAACTGGAAAACGGGAAATGTTCCTAAGTGAAGGAGAACAATGTTAAATACAGGGTTTGAGAGTAAAAAAGAAGCAGCTGACTATTACTGAAGTATTTTTAGTGCAACATGATTGGTGTGGTGGTGGAGTTGGCACCTCAAAGCTCTTTCATGGTGACTTTTTTCTTCTGAATCATTAAAATAAGTCCTGGTTTAGATTAAAGTAGCATAGAAACTTCTTTCTTCCCCTGAAAAAATAAGAATTAAACATTGAAAAATATTTTTTTCCTAAATTAACTCACAGTTAAACATTCTCAAGTCTCTTTCCACCTCACCAGAAGCCTGTATCCAAATCAGAGTGATCCCTTGTAAAACTAATTTTGCTATCTCTTCTGTCCATACTGTTGAAGTATGGGGGGTGCATACTTGAAGAGCAGCAATGACCTTTATACTCGTCAACCAGGCACACCCAATAAAAGCCTACAGACTGCATTCTACTGCCTTGGTAAAAATTCTGTGGAAGGCCCAATGAGCAGGGGGGAAAAAAGTGAATTTCCTCATTGTCTGCAATTTGTCACCTTAAATAGTCTAAAATGGTCCAAATGGGCTAAATGTTGATCTGAACTGGCTATCTCAAGATAATAAGCTGAGTGATAGGATGGAAAGCTTCATGTCATCAAGATAGTTACCAGTACTCTGCTGTGGTAAAATTGTAGCTGGGATGCATCTGCTGCACATTTGTAAATGATTAAAGCAGGACTACTTTCAAGTATACAGAGGGAGTCTACATTTAAGGGTATAATGGTCCACAACTTGCGAACTGATTCAAAAGCCCTAAACCAGGAAGGAAGCCTTCACACCCCTGCTACAACTTTATGCTGGCTGACACTTCACCATGTCTGAAGTTTTAATATTGTTGTCAAATAAGGAAGAGGAGGAGGTAGCTCTGCTGTCCTGTTTTATCCTGAAGTATTAAAAGCTACTTTTTTATCTTCTCCTTATGGCAAATACACCCTAGCTGTGCAAGCAACATAGGAGCATGTTTCTCAAATGTGTGAGTGTTCTCGCTACATGCAGTGGAATTTGCATGTGTACTTTGATTTGAGCATGTCAAATACCTCTTTAGACAAAAACCTGGGTACATGGCTACACGGTCTTACTACAGTATCAGGATTTTTAAAAACTTAAGGCAGAAGCTTCCATCAGTACATTTCATAGCATAAATTTAGGAGAGATGTGCAAATATAGGACTATATTAGCATAACATGGTGGCAGATTTTTATTCCTTCTTTGAAAGAGCTGAATACCCCCTTGAGACTTGTTGACAGTGCAGCTGACTTCCTAACATTGCCTCCTATCTGTATGGAAGACACATAGATGGGTCAGAGCTTGTACTGAATGTTGCACAAATGAAATGGTTACGTTAAAAACTTACCTCCCTCTATATGCTAACATGCAATGCCAACAAATACTCCTACCAAACAGTTTCAAACAGTTTAATTATGGTTCACATTTTTCTAAATATAGTTTTTTTAAATTTCTGCTTTGTAGCAGAAAAAAATTAAAGTAGCACTTCTGTTGAGTCAGTGTCTGAGAGTAGACCTTTTGATTTTTAAGTGTAGACCTGGACAACTAGGTATTATGTGGTTTTGCTAAGATGATATCTGTTCTCCATGGGTATATTGGAGCTTACCAGACCCAGCTTTTTGTTGCATTAGCAAGTCTTATGCCAGATCTGAATTCTTAACATATTTCATTTGCTTGTTTGCTGCAACACTAAGAACTTTAAGTGTTCTTATGTGCCCTTTTAACTACCATGTTGTGGTATGGATATTGTTTGCAACTAAGTCACTCAATTAACTTTAATATCAGTTGGATAGGAATGATGGAACTTCATGGAATTCCAGTATTACTTTTATAATAATATATAGTTATAAGGTATGCACAGTATTATATAAGTATTCCCTCAGTACACTGTGTGTTGTGATTGCTTCCGTACGGTCAGGAAGAATGAATTCCAAGACTTAGTTACTTTGTGATACATACAAACAATTTAGTACTTGAAATGGTTTTCTAAAGTACGAAGTAAGAACTTAAGTTATAGCTGTGGTGTTATGTCAGGCTCTAGTATAGCTTGATCTAGCCTGAACTTTAGGGAAAAAAAGCATATGCTGCAAATAGAAACACAGATAGAAGTATTCCTAATCAGGGATGGTAGGTGACAAAGGTAACAGGAAGTTATCAGCTCGAAAGATACAGCGCTAATGTTGCAGCATCTTTTGTGGTTCAACTTCCTTATACTATAAGCCTATGATTCCCAGTCTTCAAATAATTTCTAGCTGCTGTATGACTGTTATACAATCTCTTTAGACTTGCTGCATTTTTCTATTACAACCACAAACCTTAATAATGACCCTCTGTTCATAGATGTCTTCAGCTGTGTACCACAGTGTCTTTTTCAAAGGCATCATTACTATCACCACTGCAGTGATGGGCAAACTGTAGCATGAACCAGACATGTACTACATGCTTTCACTTGCCTAAGGTAACACAGCCATCAACTTCCAGATGGCAAACAGGCTTTTCCAAGAGCAGTTTCACATTTGTTTCAGGTGACTTCATTAATTTGCAGCGGTTCTTATCCCCCCTTAAAAAACCCTCTATCTCCAACCATAACTCCCAAATGAGGAACAAGGTGGGGAAAAAAAGCAACTGACTTTTATTCTCAGGTTGGACAAATATGTCAGTGTATACATTTTCAGTATAAATATTTGAGGTATTTTGTTTTAAAATTCCTTGCTACACAGGAGGGTTTAAGTCCTAATACTATTAAAATAGAGGAGTTTCACACACACAGAATGACACAGAAATTCTGAGGCTGGAATAGACCTCCAAGATCATCAAGTCCAGCCTGTGACCCGACACCACAACATCAGCTAGACCATGTCACTAAGCGCCACATCCAGTCTTTCCTTAAACACCCCCAGGGATGGTGACTCCACCACCTCCCCGTGCAGTCCATTCCAGTGTCTAATCACTCCTTCTGTGAGGAAGTGCTTCCTAAGATCCAACCTAAACCTCCCCTGGTGCAGCTTCAGGCCATGCCATCTCGTCCTGTCACTAGTTGCCTGGCAGAAGAGTCCAACCCCCGCCTGACTGCAACTTCCTTTCAGGTAGTTGTAGAGAGTGATAAGGTCCCCCCTGAGACTCCTCTTCTCCAAGCTGAACAACCCCAGCTCCCTCAGCCTCTCCTCATAAGACTTTCCCCTCCAGTACCTTCCCCAGCCTCGTTGTTCTCCTCTGGATTTGCTCCAGCACCTCAATATCCTTCTTGAAGTGGGGCCCAGAACTGTTTCCTTAAGGCATCAATGTCTGTTATTTGTCTATGAAATTTGAAGATATTTATGGTCTTCATTAATTTTCTACTGATAGAGATAGCTTGACTGTTATCTACTAGGTCTTTCTTCTACCAGAGGATTTTCTGGTACTGTTTCCTCTTAAAAGTGTGTAAGCAGAGATTTAATTCAGTTTAGAGTGAAATAATATTTAACTGTAAACTGACACCCTTCTTAACCCGGTGTTTTGTGGGTTTTTTGTTTTTGGTTTTTTGGTTTTTTTTCAAGTAAAATTTTAACAGTTTATTGCATCAATGGACTTGAACAAGAGGAAAGAACAAAAATAAACTCAAGCAGGAAAGAAACTGGAGTTTCAAAATAAGTTACCAGTTACCTGTACACTGCTCAATGGTCTAAAGGCCCAAATTGACACTGTTCCATATATGATATTTTTCCAGACCAGCCCCTTCTAAGTGTTCATGGCTCTCTTTTTCACAAATCACAGCCCCCTCTCTTTTGCTCTTATCTCTCCATCTCCTCTTTCTAGAAAAAATCTCATCTGCCTGCACCCTCAGGCCCTAAGCACGTAACAGCCATGAAGGTCTTCTGGGACACCAGCCGGTGCCACCTCCAGCAGCCTTCTGTCTCAGTTTCCAGTTTCTCCTGATAACTTTTTAACACTTTGTCACAACAGCAGCTTTTGTGGCGCACCCACATTTTAGACCAACAAAATGTAGGCTGAATGTCAGGTCACATGAAATCACAGTGCCAATGGTACACAGTCTTTTAAAGTTGCAATTCACAGGCATGGGGGAAAAGGAGGTCACATTTGCTGTGCTGACGAGTACAAACAAAAGTTCTTTCTGTAGGATTGTTAGGTCAGTTTGCCATAGAAAGCATGGGATTGAGATTAAATGATAAAGCTGTATAATCTCTATTTGTTAAAGATTTCTGTCATCTGAAACAGTTCATGAATCTCTCTCACCTTTGGACTTTGAATAGAATGAGATACAAAATGTAAACTTACCCAAAAAATGCTGTACAAATCCCTCCTTTAGCCCTCAGTGTGAGTTCTCCAGTCATATTCTCCTGTTGCTTCTCCCTCTGATCTTGCTTCAACACAGCATAGCCTCCAACCCATCAGTATTTTGTCCTTCCTTTCTCTCTGCACAACCATTTCATTCTAACAATGCCTTTAAAGTTTCTTCTTTTTTTCTTGCTTACCGTCCTTCAGTCCAGCTACGTCATCCTGCATGGACCAATTTCCAAGTTGTCCTAAAAAAAATTAACCAAACCAAACACCACTACTTTTTTTTTTTTTTCCTAAAGCTAAATTTCCACATCGTAATTTATTGCCATATAAATTTATTTTGCCTATGATGCTGTTTATAGAAAAGTGTGTTTCTCTGCGATCTACTATCTTTTAAATGAAAGTATGGCAATGTGGACAAAATGTTGTGGTGTAATATTGAAATTATGGTGAAAAGCCCTGTTTTATCTCTGTATGTAGGTAGTAGTGTCTTTTCACAAGATCAACTATGCTTACATAGTACCTGTGTTTTCATTTTACTTGTGCTAGCAAAACTGTTCAGTCACAGTCACAGTTTATTCCACCACTGCCTCATATGCACACTTTTCCAAATAAAATTAGATCTTCTAGTGACACTTTAGCTTTGCCAAAAGAACTGTCCACAGTAGGAGCATTTGCCAACTATATCAATTGCAAATGACATCATTTTAGGCCTGTGACTGTCAGTTATTTAGCAAAAGCTAGTACTATAGATTGGATCTAAAGATTTGTGGGTGTTTTGTTTAAGTCCAATAATAAATGACCAACAGCCAAACAAGTAACCCAATAAATTAATTTTCTTGGACATCAGAAAAAACAAAAACAAAGCATTCCAGCAACAATTTTTTACCATTAGTTTAAAACTATACACCATACAGCTGTGCAGAGTGCTGGCTATTAAATCATAATATGACATTGCATTTACCCAGTGATGCGTTGATCCCAGAACAAAACAATTTTGTGTTGTATGGAATCTTTCAAAACCTACTACACTGCACGCTACGTATTCTAATGTGGTAAATGCTTTTCTTTTGGAAGGTAAATATCACAATTATAAAATATAGCAAACAAGCCCTCCACACTCTTATGGCTTGTGTTGGCCATAATGGTGTTAGAAAACAACATTAAATTATCAAGAGAGGGAAAAAGAGTTCCAACATCAGTAGAAGCTGCTATAAATACTTCCGTATTTGAAAATAAATGTTGTTTTTAGTGGCTTCCTTTCTCACCTTGGAAAATGCTTCTATCAGATTATCTCTCTGAGAGCTGTCTGATAGTCTTTGGAAGCAAAGTACTTGTAAGTCAACAGCTGAAAAAGCTAATCAGGAGTAATGGAATCCAGTTTTAGTTCTGCTTTTGGAGAAATTAGTTTTAGAAAGCCACTGAACTTGATCAAAAATCCTGACTAACCAACTTCAGGGCTGTAACAGGCTGGATAAGATATAACTGGAACATGTTTAAATATACTAAGAATTCCATTGGTTTTACTTTTCATTTAAAGGATGAGTGAAATATGGAGTTTGAACACTGCAGGCAGTTCCAGCATTGTGAACAAGCCTAGAAGAAAAAATAAGATATCGATTATCTGCAGAACAAACTGAAAAAATTACAACTTGTAGAGTTCGGATCACTTTACTTAACATTCACAATGTTACATTAACTGAATTTTTTTACATTTAAAAAATCTGAATATTTCTTTTTAAATTGTTGGACCAGTATAGTTCAGGATTAAACTGTGCTTCTCCACTGTAGCCCTTTATTGTATGCACACTGGAATGAGGGAAATCTGTGACCTGCTCCATTTGATATATTTAATGGAAATGTCTCAAGACTGCTTCTTTTATTGGTAGAGTTTGACTGCAGAAGTAATTTTAAAGTAATTTTTAACCATCTTCAGATGGCTAAATCATCTTTTGCAGATGATTTGTAAGTGTCTTTTAGAAAAGAAAGGACATATCTGCTCATTATGTATTGGCTTTTTTATGTGTGTTGTGTGGGTCTTAAAATGGTTGCTGCATTAGAGGACTGATTTTTAGTTTTATATAACATCTTTTATAGCCTAAGTACCCTAATGCCTGTGACCACATAAATAGATAAGCAAATATTTCTTTTAGAAAGCAAGTATCATTGGTTTTAGGCACTCAGCAGACAAAAGAATTGGAATACTGATGGAAAACAATGGCTGAATGTGACAGTATTGTCTTATTTGGCTGTAAGAACCATCTTGGCTTCTTAGTAGACTGTGAAAGGACTTTACAGACGGTGTAAAAAAGCTTGGTTTGTGATAACCATAGCAAATGACTGAGGGGTAAAAGAAGCTTGGAAATTCTGTTAGCACCTTTATCCTATTCTACAAGTATATACATTTTGGATGAGTTCATTTTCCAGGCATAAGCAAAGACAGATGTGCAATGCTACAGGTTTATGACCTCAACATAAATTATATACAACACATTAAATACTTCAGAAAGAATTAAAATCCTGAGGCAATAATATGGAGAACATGAGTATGTATTTTTCAAGCTTAATGTAAGGGCAACTGGGTGAAGTAGGCTATTAATACAAGTGGCCATACTATATGGCTAAATGGTTCCTTCATGTCTTGAAATACAGACACTATAGGTATCTCTGCAAGAAGCACAGAGGCAGCTCAGCACTGCTGAAGCTGTAGTCACATGGCCAGTTTAATTTAGCATCAAGTCTGAGCTGCTGCCTAAAGACCACTTTCTTCTACCCTCTCAATGCCCCTGCTTACCCTGCCACTCCTCTCCACCCTCACCATGGGTGCTAGGGTTCCTGTGATCATATGATGAAGCTGGATCTGATCTCAATGATATTTAAAATTGGCAAAAGAAAACAGAAGTTATTTTCCCAGCTGGAAGTTCCATAATTCATCATAGCCGGGTAAGCACCAAGAGCAGAATTTCCCCTTTCAGTGTCAGCCTGTGTGGGCTCCATTAAAGTGGCTGTTAAAACTGAACCAAGCAGTTCATGTCATTGATAGGGCTTTAGTTATCTTAGCCTCACCAATAAAATGGCATAGGTTTTTCCAATGCACAGAATTCCCAGACACCTCAAAGTAATTATACTACTTACTTCCATGTTAGGACTGATTTGTGTCAAAGATATATTATGCTTTTACAGGCTACACATTTTCATTTAGTCTATGCTAGTGCTTATTAGTACAAGAGAGATTGATAGCTTGTTTGTTAAGATTATGTAGAGGGCATATGAAGATGAAAAGTGTAATCAATATTTAGCCTTTCTGTGCTTCTGTGTGTACCATGCAAATACACCTGCTCTAATTATGAGTTTTGCTTTCAGACAAAATAATGGATGATTGAAAAATGAGCAGAATAGGATGTTACTCAAACTTAAAAAAAAAAAAATCAACAGTCTCAACAAAACTATTTATAGTAATTTCCTCTTGTGCATCTCATGAACACAGCAGAAGACAATTAGTTGTTCCTTCTTCCTCTTAGATAGGTGTCTGTAGCTGACATTTCCCCCCAAGCAAGCCCCTTTCAACTTTACAGCTCTGAGATAATTTTACAGATAAAGATCAAAGGCTCAGTGCCTTGAACTGATGGTTTGGTGTCACAGGTTACCAGCTCCAAACTTCCTCCTCTCTCATCACGAAAGACATTGCAGGGAGTGGGCTGCGATAAACTCGGAGTGGATGAGGGGCAGTAACGTCTTATCTTAGACCAGCAGCAACTGAAGCAGTTATAGGACAGCCACTGAAAACACCAGCTCCAACCAAGCCAGCTGATGCCAGCCTGCATTTCCTCACAAAAGAATTCCACTCTGACTGTTCCAGGTAGCACGTGATATAGGGGTGCATGCATGTGGAGATCCAAAGCACCTGCATGAGGCCTAACAAGAGGAATTAGATGCTTTCTCTATTTGGGAATTTTCTTTTGCTTTCTACTGAGCAATTAGAAGGGAGGTAGAAAGGGGTAGAGTTGTTTTATATAATTAATCAGGTTGTTTTAGATGTACAAAACTGGCAAATAAAAAAAAAAATAAAAATTTAGGAATACATTCACCCAGTTACTGAGATCCCTGTTCTTCCCCAAAGACTGTGTCTGGAGCAATGTGTTAATGTCAGCCCATTGTAATAAAGGTGGTGCTTTTTAATTCATCGATTTATTTTGAGAAGATGTTTCAAGGTAAGAGCTTCAAGCTTTTCAAAACCTCAAGTGGTACTTCTACAAATCCCATTGTAGGTGTCTTGTCCTTCCCTATCCCATCACCCTTAGCAAATAGGAATCTTCCTCTTTCTCCAGAAACAATAACTTTCTTTCTTAATCTGGTCACCTGTATGCGTTTGTAAAACTAAAGGCTAATAGAAACACAAAATAAAGACCAGCTGGGGCAAAGGTGGTGGAATAACTGTGTTGTGAGAAGCAATAAAAAGGATGGGGCTGGGTATGTTGTTCCTTCTTTAGTTTCATGGTTTAATGTGTTGGGGTTTTTTTAAATAACAAAGGTAGCTGTAGTAATTTTTTAATTTATCAAGTTTTGGTTTTTATCTTCTAAAACTTTAGCTTTTATTCTCGAAATTCCTTTATACTCTTCCTCGCTTTCTTTTTTCTTTTTTTTTTTTTTTTTTTTTGTGGTTCTTTTCTGTAAAACTTTGTAGCTGGAGCAGGTAGGGTTTTGGAAGGATGTTTTTGGTTTAAGTGTAAATTTGTACTTAGTAAATCCTATTCTAGGCTTCCAATGTTAAGCATTTGAATATGCCTGAAAACCAAGAAATACTTTTTGGATTTATGTGATTTGTTACGCTGCCTTTCTAAAGACAAAGATGAGGGCTACACCTACCTACAGCCTTACTGTAAGTGAACGGAGGTAGTGATGATCTTCAGAAAATAGGACTTTCTAGACACAGACCTACAGGGTGCCCTCTCAGTGAGAAACAGATGTACCCAAAAAAGTGTAAGGACTGAAACTGGAGTGTGCAAACTGACTAATTTACTGGTGACTTTTTTTTTCAATTATTATTACTATTTTGAAACCAATTCAACTTCATCAGTTAAAGATCTAACTGATGTTAGGAGGAGAAGGAATATGCAGGTCACTTAATACTGAATTTTGCTTACAAAGCTTCCCTTGCAGACCTGTTTGAATATCCTGTTCAAAATTCTGCCCTTTTTTAACTAAAGAAACTGATCCAAGAGTACAGATGGGGATTCTACAAGAAGGAAAACAGCTAATTGAGATAGTCCTCTAAGCACCAGAAAGTTAAGGAGGTATAATTCTAATCCTTCAGGTAAACAGAAATAATTATGCTTGTAATACAGAAAACTTCCTGTGATTCATTTAAAACTGGTTTTTGCTTTGCTACCACTCCCTACTGACGCTGCAGTCAGCCCTGTTTCTAAAAACATTATCAGCACCACTCCCAACTGTAGGCGCACACAGCTGTCCTGACAGCCAGATGTACTGAAGCAACTGTGCCCAGTCTTCCCACCCCTGAGACCATGTAATATATTCTTACAGCAGAGGGTGTCACTTGCTATGGGGTGTCACTCTCGACAAGTGACATCAGCAGCTGTACAGCTCAAATATTGATAACCAATGCGTGTGCTGAAGGTCTAAAGTACTGGATTCACTGTGCACAAGTAGGTGAACTGTGCTGCTTATGCACACAGGATATCCCTCTCTGTTCCCAGGAGCAAGGGGAGGTCACTGAGAAGACATTCATGCCAAGTGCTCTGAGACATAGTATACATATTTATGTATATTATGAATCATAACATGCATATTTACATATTTATACATGCCTTTATAGATCTATAATACTGATAAACACAGTTTCTCAAAAATCAGTTTAAATAGTGGGAGAACTCCTTATTACACAATCTGTCTGAAACTGACAGACTCCTCTCTTCTAGGTCTGGGGACACTATACCTCATTTCATATCTGAGTTGAAAGCTTATTACACACACTTTATTCTTCCTCTTGTTATTTTTTTTTCTCTATTTTAAAAAAATTTACCTTTGCAAAGCTTTTGTGGGATAGCTTGTATTCAAAAGAGCCAAATCTTCCAGCTGATGTTTGAGAGTGAGGATGTTTCACAGGCTCACCCATCGCCCTTCACCCGACATACATTCCTTCTACACTGAGCTGTGACCAGATCAAAGAGAAGGTGGTTTTGTTTCATTTTGTTTTATCTCGAGGCAGCTCTGCTAGTCCTTGAACACAGACAAGTATTTCGTGACATGGTGTATTTTTTCAGGTTATATTGTACTTGCAGTTGTAAACCCTTCCACCTTCTTTTACATATGTATTACAGCTAATGACCTCTTTGTCAATACATCGGATAATCCTGAATTGCTGGAGGTCACAATTGGTAAGATATGAAAAATAGCAACACAGGGATAAAAATTGCTTCCTTTTAGGATTCACTGAATGTTTTGGTTTTTTTTTTTTTTTCTCGTTATTCCTTCCAATACGTAGAATTTTTAATGTATTAGTAAGAAACCTATATTTTTTTTAGATGCACCTAGAGACAAGACTCCCAAACTTGTCATCTGCAAAAGTTTGAAAATCTATTCTATGTGCAGTGAGTTCCTGATCAAAAGTTCCCATCCAGTCTGTACCTGTCACAACTACATTGGATCTCAAAATAGCTATTACTTAAGTGTTTTCCAAGATCAAGTGACACTGACTGCACCTTTATCTGCAAGCCTGATTTTTGCATAAAAAGGTCTTGAATTACTTGAGTGAAGAGTTGTTGCTTGTAGTTAAGAAACAACTTTTAAGTTTGACCTCTTAATTACCTCTAATTACATGCAATGCAAGGTAAAACTAGCATTTCTTTTTATTTACAGTATTAGGTGACTGAGGTCCTTGAATGTTTCTAGCATGTGTTTATTCCAAGTGAACTACTAGAGAATAAACATTAGTTGGTAACGAGGTCCTGACTCATGCACACTGTAAAGAAAGAAGGTTGTAGTTATGGACTTGAAACAAGGGCTGTCTCTATGCTAGGCCAATGCAGCCTCCATTTCCTAGATAGTCTCAGAGATGCTGCTCTGATAAGCTCCTTCCACAATGGATCTCTTTACTCAGAGTACTGTCTTAAGTAAAGTATCTGAGAGACAGATAAAAAGTATTTGTGAGTTAGTCAGATACACAGACCAGGGAAAATATTAAGTGTATAAAAGCCCTTCTGTGCTTTACTTTCCTCATTGCTCTCAAATGGCCTTTGGGCTTGAGTTTGAGACCCTTAAGATTTGGATTCTCCTCTTGCAATAGGCTTTGCTATCTGCCTCTCATCTTTACTGCTGTCTCTCTAAAATCACAAATCAGACAGACAGAGATCTTTGTAAAACTTGTGAGTTGTACCCTATTATATTGGGTGGCACCTGAAGAATTCTCAGCCTCTAGCTATCTGGACAGACTGTTTTTTGCAACTTATTCAACTTCATGGGTCAAAGGGGATTCCCCTTGAACCGGAGATCATCCATGCTTGATGACTTCCTACACTTGCCACTATACAGTGTATCAGTTATCTGCTTACTCTCACAAGCTTGATACAAGTTGTCCAGAGGCAACAAACTTTCTAGCAATTTCTACAAGTATTTGAAATTTAAAATCTTCTAGCAATTCCTACAAGAGCTATGTAACTTTAAAAACTGAAAAAAAAAAAATCACACAAATATATATTAGATACTCCATAATTCATCACAATTTGTAATTAGAAAATTAAATTGCTCCACAAAAAAAAAGAATAAAAGAGGAAATTTTGGAAATTTGATTATGCAAAAATATGAATATTTTAATTTCAGTCCATCTGTCTAGGGAAAATAACAGAACTCACCAGTAGCAGCACATGCAATTATCTCTAATTTAAATGTACCTTTTTGTTAAAATGGAAATATGTACTCAAATGCTCTTCTAAACTCTAGCCTTATATAGACCACATGGAACATCCATGATAGTCTAATCAATTCACCTGCTTATGAGCCAATGAGATGTGAACTGTTCTATGTACTTGCAGTTACAAATTTTTGGGTGGGTTTGATTTGTGTGTGGATTTTTTTAGAGAACAAAATGACAATATAAAATAAAATCAGTCATATTGATGTCAGAGATGAGCAGTAAGCAATATTCAGAGCTAAATCTGCAGTTAGAAATATTTTTGTAATCCTATTTCTAACAATAAATATGAAAGAAAAATAACTGATGTTAAATGCACTTCTAATTAAAGGTTGGCAAGCTTTTTTGAAAAGGACACAAACACTTGCAGACAGCCATTCTTCCCAAACTAGAACTAAACCATTTAAATCTCCTCTCATTCTTTTTATTTTTCATTACTTTTCATTTATAGACACTGCCAGGTGCCAGCTGGGGCACAAAACAGAAACAGTTAGCTGCGGAAGATGGCTATTTGTGATGTTTCATGCATAACCAGAACAGAAGCTGAATCTATTTGGGGGGGGGGAGAGGAAGAAGAAGAAGGGGGGAGGAAAAAAAAAAAACCACCATGGAAAAGCAGAAGTTCTTCTGAGATCTTCACCTCAGACTTGCAGATTTAATATATCTGGTTATTTTAGATAATAATTCAAGCTATTCTTGTAGATGGTAGTGCATTGTTGCAGGAAATCTTAAAACATTTTTCTATGCACCCATTCCTCACACCTATAAGTAATTTATTTTATTTATATCATCAGGTAACACTATATCCTTTTGCTGTAGATTAATAGTATAAGATTTGAGACAAAGTTAAAAGATGTACTTGTGAATTACTTGTCAGTTACTGTCTTTTTATATTTTTTCCCGAGTTAAGAACCTAAAAACAAGAGGTTTAATTGTTTAAGTAATATTGGGCAAAGATTTAGGCTCTAGGAATACTATTTAAGCATCAGACCAATGACATAGCCTGTCAGAGAAGGATATTGCACTTTGTATTACAGGTCTACCTAAAATGAGGAATATCCTTCACTTCCAGCTCACATAATGAAAGGATCAATTTTTTTTTTTTCTGCTTTGTTAATGAACATGATCAAGACTAAAATTAAGCATCATTATTTCTTTCAGGATCCCAGAAACTTACAAGTACTCAATTATTTAACTGTTCTTTTTAAGCAGGTCTCAAAGTGGAATTAATTGTCACTAAATAACACAATTGCTCTCAGATCACTAGCAGAGGTAGGAAGGTCCCCTTCAGCATAAACCTAATACTCAGCCATTACCTGATGCCTTGAGTGGCTAAATGTCTTCGCAGCTTGAACCACAGACTGCAAACAGATAATCACATAATGTTAGTGCAGGTATTTCCTGACTTTGAGCTAGTTCTCATCTAATTCCAATTTTCTTTGAAAAAGTTGTTTTCATTTCCAGAGATTTGTAATTACTAATGATGAAGCTGGAAGATAGGTGGGGTTTTTTTTTAGTAAAACTCTACATATGCTCAGTCTTCTGAATAATAAGGTTTCAAATTTAAAGTAAGCTTTAAAAAAGAAGGGAAAGAATACTTTAATGTTTGTACTTCTCTTTGCAAGCAACACTTCCAAGAGCCCTTTGGTAGCCTCATGGTGCATCAGAGAAGAGGTAGAAAAGACTAAAAAGTGGAATGACAGAGACAACTTTCAATGAAGAATGGAAAACAAAATTTTTAAAAGACCTTTTAGGAGAAAAAAAAACAAAAACAAACATTTCTTTCCTTTATTGGCTGTGATAAATCTTCAGCTGAGGTCTAATAAAATATATGTAGTTCAGGTGAATAGGAAGAACATACACTAAAGAAAGTATTTTTTTAAAAAAAAAAAGAAAGCATTCTATAGAAGGTTCTAGTTTAAGCAGACTTCCAACAGGTTTCATTATAAAATTAGACTTTTGCAGAGAGTTATATCTGTGTTCCTGACATTGACTTGATTCTAATGCTGTGGGTTTTTAACTGAGAAGGGAGATGGGATTCTATATGATATTTGCTGAGTGAAAAATGACGTATTCAACTTAAATTGCCTTGATCACAAGTAAACTTTTAATAAGTTCAGCAGAGCTGATGAATAAAAACAATGTATGGTTCCAAGTATCACTCCATGTAACGAGTTTTGAGATCAGCTCAGATTCACAAATACTCTAGTGGTTCTTCAGATGGACTTGGCATGTATCAATTTCCCCCTATCATTATAACTGCAAACACTATGGGAATGAGGTAAACTGTTCACAGATAAAATGCCTCATGTAAGGTCAGAAATCAGAGGGTATTCCCAATATAGCTATGGAGTGTTGTAAAGTCATTCTGAAAAAAATGTTAACACTGAAATATTCTAAACTATTATTTTACACAATGATGTTATTTCCTGATGCACTTATTCTTAAATTGATTAAATTGCACATAATTGTATTAAGGAAAAAGATGACACAAATCATGCTGAAGACCTCTGTTAAAAAGGGAGGAAAACTTCATATGCAAATGATTTAGCAACTCAACTACTTATTGAATAGATACTAAGCATTTTTGATGTGTGAAATATGACTGGAAATGCATTTCCTTTATTTATAAAATGAGTGTTAATGCTGGCTTTTGTTTAATATCTTACAGGAAGCTTCAAAAGATGGTGCATGACATCAAGAAAAATGAAAGTGGAATAATAAACAAGTTCAAAAAGTAAGTTTGAAATGCCAGTCCTAGTTTTATCAATATGGGGAAGTTCAGATTGCAAGCATAGTGTACAGTACTTTAGTGATGTGACTGTGTTATTCTAGAAGGATGTACTTCAGCACATGTGAAGAGCTTCAGTCCTGACTGTGACATGCAGAATTGTCATCAGTATTAAGAGTATCACAAAGTAGTTGCAGAACTGGGCACCAGCAGGAGGTTCTGTTTGTAGCCCTGAAAAACAATGTTTGGATAAAATACTTTTTTCTTACATATTCTTTGGGAATGATCATCACTTGTTATTTGGGTGTGTGTCTTCCTCCTCAGGCTGCTGTTTAAGCTACCTGCTGCAATTAAGTTTTAATTTGAGCTCCACCTTGAACCAACTAGTAAGACATCATAGTTAGAATTCCCATAAAAATTCCAAGTCCTCCTGTGTTTCAGTCCCATAAAACAAAACCCAGCGTTACCTAACACCCTTATTCTAGTAAGAAGTGATGAACGTGCATATTGTTGTTGTGTGCACGAGTATCATAAAATATTCATGTGTATTTACACACAGAAAAAAAATTCCAGTAATTCTACATCCTTCCACATAAAACCAGTATTCACTGTTTCCAGTCAAACATCTATTTAAACCAATTAGCTATTTAGCACAACTTTTCTTAATGCAATAGCTCATTTGCATTGAATTTCCATTTGGATGCGGATTTCTCATTCAGCTCTCTTTCTTTACATGGGTCATTGACAACAAAAGTACTAAGTACTTCTTTTAAAAGAAGTTAATTATTACACAGTATCTGCAGTGTTTCCAGGACAACCACATTAAAGTCTAGAAATGTAGCTCTAGTACATAAAAGACACATACAAACATTGTTTAAAATTGTTCTTAAAGAGTGACCATGATGGCTCAGTTCAAGGAAAAGAAAAAGCATAGTTTTAACAAGAGCTAATTCTGGGTATATAAAAAGCAATCAGAAATCAGTAGGCTTGATGGGAGAAGGAGTAGGGCTCTGTCGGGTTTGCCTATGCAAGAGCTCCAGAAAGCCAGGCTGGCTCAGCTATTGTCCCTGCTGCCAGCCCAGGTGGTGCTGGTGTTTGTGGGGCAGCCACTATCCCTGGCAGAGGAGAGGAATAGAATTCTAGGAGCAGCAGCGACCACCTCATTCTCCCATTCCCCAAGCAGTAACTTGAGACTTCAAGCCCTCCTTTGTGGCCTCTTTATCACAGCTCTGTTTCTGTCTACAAACCTTGAGCAGGCTCTGATGGCAATGCCTGATATATCAGATTCTTGAGATCACTTTTCTTTCTCCTTTACTCATTCTCTTTCACTCTAGCATTGATGCAATTTGCAGTAAATCAGTCACATGGTGTATATATTTTATTTCCTTTCAAGCACAAAACCAAATTTTCCTTTAAAATGACCCTCTTTCAACTACTTGTATCTTTAATTCATGCATGTTTTTATTTTTAACACAGTGTGTATGTAAATAGACCCCTGTGTTCAAAGACCCATCTGCAAAAAAATAAAAAATAAAAAAATCATAGTTTCACCTGAGACCTGCTCCCAAGGAAAAGCTTCTAGGCTGTCAAGGTTTTTGGTGGGTTTTTGGAGGGGAGGGGGGACAGCAGGATTATTTTCTTTTTTCTTGTTGCTTTTAATAAAGGGTGGCTTCCTACTTTACAGTTGTAGTTTAAGTGTAGCTAATGTTAATGATGTTGTATTTGGTCTATTTCAAATGCCTCAGAGAGGAAAACAGATGGCAGAAACAACAGAAGCATCTCAAGTTTAAAATTTGAGGCAACAAATTGTCTCCCATAGTTCCCTGGATGTGAATTCTGCTGTTAATCAGTATTTCTCTGAATGTGTGTCCTTCTCTGAGAGTAAGACAGGAAGGACAGACAAGGCAAAAATAACAAGAACTAAATGTAACTGAAGCTGGGAAGGTCAGAGGTGCCATCATTAAATGTCAGATACAAGATTGCTGCTATAACACTGTAATTCTTTGATTCTCTCAAGATTAAAAAAAAAAAGAAAAAATCCACAAAAAGAGCAGGCCCATAAAACCGCTCCTAATGCATGACTGCAGCACAAAGCTCACATTTCACCTCCTCCAGCCATAAGAATACAAATTGAGATGTAAAAAAAAAAAAAAAAAATTGAAAAAAATTAAAAATGTTTCTGATACTTCTGTGGTACATCTGAGTCAAATTATTCTCTTCTGCAATTATGAAGATCAGAAACTTACTCCTTTTTTTTGTTTTAAATTGAAGAAAAAACTCTTACATTTGCATGTGACTTAAGAACTCAGATCTTAAACCCAGCACATAATGACACTTGCAATAAAAGCATGATAAGGATATGTACAAGAGATGCCAGGCTTTGCAGAATTAGAACTGGCTTTATTCTTCTGAATGTTCCCTTCAGGGGCTTTTTGTTTTAATTTTTTTTTTTTTTCTAAAATATGCAGTTATCCAGTTGATCACTTCCTCCGTTTCAGTTACAAGATTATCTTATTAAATGTCAAGAATCTAAATATGACTGAAGAAGGAAAAAATGTATTAAAAAATTGACTTTGATTATGCAAAAAATTAAGAGGTGTTCTTGCATCAAGTGTCTTACTGTCCAATCTAATTCATCTGTAAGGTGCAGGTGGGGAGGGATATGTCTACCATCCGTGTCTTAAAGGTCTGCAGAAAGCAGTCTAGACAGTGGTGGTTAACAGAAAAGAAAACTACAGATTGTTTCTTAATTGCTTAAAAGTGTCTGTTGTTTATTCCCCATCCTGACTCAGAATTTTCTGGCAGTTTAAGTATTGCCCGCAGGTTACGTTCACCTGCTTGCAGAACTGTTTACAATACTGGAGTTCTAGCTGTTGTGCATATCATGATGTAGAAGAGGATTGTGTACTAAGGTGTAGAAGCAATGGGTATAGCCAGATTGTATAAACAATGAGAGCTGGGGGCATTTTTTTCATATTCACATCCTTGGTAATACCGAACAGGGAAGTAAGAGAGAAATCCTAGGTTTCACTCTGCAGGATGGTTGCCTATGCTTGAAACACACTGCAAAGACATAGCACTCATCTGTAAATCATAAACTCTAAGCCTCTAGGCTTTGTTCAGTGGAATGCTAGCTCCATTGAAGTTAAAGCTATAACAAACTATTCTACTAGGTCATGAGAATACAGCTCATGAAAAGTTTATCTGTCAGCTGGATTGCACTTGTTTGGACCTCTGAAAGCATTTTTTTCAAAGTTCAATTTATTTATCTAGTTTATTTATCTTTCAGTCACAAGTGTGATGATCTAGTATACTCCAGACTAATAGGTACTATAAGTGCTCAACTCAGTGAAGATGTCAATATAATTTTTGTAAAACCTGTTAAGATGGTTCCTAAGGAGGGAGTTAACTTTCTACAGAGTTAACAACAGAAAAAGTGAAGGACTCTTCAAAACAAAGGGGTTTTAGGGACATATAAATGCTGGGGGAGTGAACAGAAACACTAGCAAGGAAATCCATTTCTGGGAGAATTAAGCGTTACACGTAAAATGCTACTACTACATACATTTGGTTAATTTTCTGTGTGCAACTGTAAAAACAAGTGTTGCTAGAGCAGAAACCCCAGACCTCTGCTGCAGTTTCTTTTAAAACTCTCCATTTAGTTAAGCACGTGCCTAATCATTTTGTTGGATTAACCTCAGTGTGCTATAGAAGGGAAATCTCAGAATACACTTTATAAAATGCAATAGTTTATTGTCCTAGTAGTTATGAACTTCAGTACAGAGCATTTTGCTCTTCTATGAGCAGCATCTAGACCCCATTATGTGAAATGTCTCAAATGGCTACCCAGTTACTAAAGAATATATAGTAAGATGTGTTATGTTGCTTTTAAAACCTGTAAACATACTCTCAAAAATGTACTTGGATTTTATTGAGTTCTTTAGAACTGAAATTTCTCAGAGGTGTATTTCAAAATCTCCAGAAAATTATTAATTTTCTATTAAAGTTTAGAAAAATACTAGTCCCATTAGAGTTGTGTTCTCTCACAGATAATACAGAGATACTTGTAACTTAAGTCCAGAGTGGAGTAGCACTATATAATATTATATACTTGGAAATTGTATTTGCTATAAATGTATATAACTCTGTTAAAAGGTATGTCAGGAATCATTCTGTCTTCCACTTAAATATGTATGCCTTGTTGGACAGCATTTGCTTAACTTCAGAGGAACAGGGCAGAATCAGTTGGCATTCTGCAAGCATCTATGTGGATAATTATGTCAGAATCTGAAATAGCTAGGTAACCATCCCTTGGAATCGGGGTTATGTATTCTGAGCTTGTGTTGTGGTTTGCACACTGGGTAAAGTTCTGGTCTTGCAAAGTGAAGCTCCAGTTGACTTCAAAAAAGCCTGGATTTCAGTTCTGGCACTCAGTAAATAATACCAGTACAGTGAGA
>JANHGN010027322.1:0-16038 GCA_024605025.1 Megaceryle maxima
GCAATGGTGCCAGGGATGGGGCAGCCACCACCTCTCTGGGCAGCCTGGGCCAGCCTCTCACCACCCTCAGCACCAACCATTTCTCCTTCTCTCCAGTCTGAATCTCCCTCTGAGTTTAAACCTATCCCCCCTTGGCCTGTCCCAACAGGCCCTGCTAAAAGTCTGTCCCCATCTTTCTGACAGCCCCTTGAAGTCCTGAAAGGCCCCCAGAAGGTCTCCATGGAGCCTTCTCCTCTCCAGGCTCAACTCTCCCAGCCTGGCCTCCCAGCAGAGGGGTTCCAGCCCCCCCAGCATTGCTGGGGCTCCTCTGGCCCCACTCCAGCAGGTCCCTGTCTCTACTGTGCTGAGGACTCCAGAGCTGGCCCCAGCACTGCAGGGGGGTCTCCCCAGAGCAGAAAGGCCTGGAACCCCTCCCTTGACCTATATACAAAAGCCCAGGTTTGCCCTCTGAAACTCAGGTAAGCACCAGCCCCCCTAAAGAGAGTGAAATCCCTTCACCCACAGGTGAATAGGAGGGGATCCAGCCTTGCCCCATAAGGAAAGGAGGCAGAGGATGGGAATGGATTGGGCAGTGCTGAGTTGCTGCCAACTGAAGATCAGAACGTGCCAGGCTTAGGGCTGTGCCCCTGCTTTCAGCAGAGCACAACCTGCTGCGACAGTGCCACTGCTCCCTTGTGCTTAGGGCAAGCCCAGCATGGCTGCTTGAAGACAAAGCACAGAAGACAAAGGTGTTACCTTGGTTGGGTTGGAGAAGTTCTCAAGAAGCCGGGGGTGAAAGCTTCAGGATGGAAGTTCTGAGCAGGTCTTGCACGTGGTGTTGTCCCACCTGTAGATCCTGCACCTCTGTTCTTCGCTCTCCCCTCGTTGCCAGCTGCTTTCCTGGGCTTCCCCCTCGTGTCAGGAGCATCGCTGACTCTCACTGACGAGGACAATGCCACCTTCCTGGTGCTCGCTGTGTTGTTCAGCGACTTGGCCCCTCGTGCAGGACAGCCCAGCCTCTGCTGCACAAAGCCTTCTGCGCACCACGGAGAAACATCCCCTAAGAGGACAAAAATTCAGCGCTTAACAGGGATCATAAAGGCAGAGGGAGACAGTCGAGACCATTCAGGTGACAAAACTGGACCTAATTTCCATTCCAGCAGCGTATGGCTTCATAACAAAGATTTTTGAGGATACCACAGTCCAGAGATTTAATCTTTCTTGTGTAACAACAGACCCTTGGTAGAGCAGCAGAGATTGTTTAATGTTGGTGACAGAACAAGGTAACCACGCCTCTTCAGCTTGGGACAGGGGCAGCGCTCCTGCAGCTGTGAAGAAGAGGGGGTGTAGGTCTGCGTTTTGCCCACACCTTGGTGCCTGATGCGTCTCCGAGCCACCTCTGGGGAGTCTCTTCTCTCCTGGCTGGGCTGAGGCCGCAGCGGCTGCAGAGGTGGGAAGCCATCTGCAGGGCTGGCTGGGCGCAGGTCACAGTGGTGCTAAAGCAAAACACGCGTTGCAGTGGTTAAGTGACAGCTCGTCAAATGACCTCCCCTCAGAGCAGGTCCCTCAAAGCCCCCTCCAACCTTGTCTTGAGCACTTCCAGGGATGGAGCATCCACAGCTTCCCTGGGCAACCTGTGCTAGGGCCTCACCCCCCCTCACAGTGAAGAATTTCTGCCTAATTTCTAATCTAATTCTCCCCTCTTCCAGTTTGAGGCCATCACTCCTCATCGTATTGCTACAAGCCCTTGGAAAAAGTCCCTCCCCAGCTTTCCTTCAGATATGTAAGAAGGTCTCCCTGGAGCCTTCTCCTCTCCGGGCTGAACCCCCCCAGCTCTCCCAGCCTGGCCTCCCAGCAGAGGGGTTCCAGCCCTCCCAGCATTGCTGGGGCTCCTCTGGCCCTGCTCCAGTAGGTCCAGAAGAGGTCTCTGCTCCCCTGCAGGGTGTTTGGAATTAGATGACCTTGAAAGGTCCCTTTCCACCCATACCAGTCTATGATTCTAGCACATGCTCGTGCTCCTCTCCCATCTCAGCTGTGAGTCATACATCCTGGTTTCAACACAACTTTTATGTACGTGTCAAACACCTGTATTGTGTAATTTCAGGGCCTTTTGTTTAGTTTTCATTTTACAGAGCTTTCAATAGAACCTTTAGTTTTCAGTCAGAGCCTCAGGAACTACAACACTTTAGATGGGACCTAAGAGGCTTTGTTTAGGAGGATTTGATACAGAGGAGAATCACTGAGATTCCTGAAACATGCAACAAGGTGCTGCAGGACTCAGCCTAGCTCCTGAATGACTGGCTGTGATACAACAGACCAAGTTGTGTTTAGTACCTGATGATGGAAGAGTGTCTCCTCTTCTAGTTGGATGCCACAGAATTCACATGGAATCATAATGTCTCCTTCTGCCTGGACAGCTTGGGGCTGGGACAAAGAGCGAGTCCTACAGCTTTTGGACCCAACAGCACGCAGCCCATCAGATGCTTGTAGATTTGGAGAAGAACTTCTCTTACTGAAGGAGGCAAAGGCACTTGCTGGGTTACAACCTGTCTGTTGGGCAAGCAACATGGAAAAATTAGCATGGATGGACTTTAAAAACCATGCTTTGCAAAGACGAAAGCATCAGAGTTCTCACGGTGTCACCAAGTGAAGCCCGTGCCCTTTTTCAGCCACAGTGACAGAAGAAAAGGTCTTCACCACAAACCCCCAGATAACAATACAAGAAAGTGCTAAACCTGGTGAAGAATCAGATCTTCAGCCGGGTAGAGCTCCTCGCAGAACTCACATGGCAACATGATGGTCTTGTCGTCTGCAAAGTAAACAACAGTTGTATCCACCACAGAGGAGTTGGATCCAGTTGGATCAACTTCTCTTCAAAGTTCCCCAGCCACAGCCTCCAGTTCAGTCCCACCCACCACACCCACTTTTACACCTACTTTTTATGCGGTTTGACGTGCTGTAAGACACTGAAGAGTCACAGGAGAAGACGTTTGACTTGTCTGTTTCACGAAGAGAGGCAAATGGCACAGCCTCTTTGGTGTAGTAGCTTTCCCAGAAGTCAGCTGGAATTTCAGCCCCAGTATTACTGGGAGGATCGCTCTCGTTTTGCAGGCTGAGCGCCAACACGTAGTCCAAATCGGCGTTCCACTCCTCATAGAGCGAGGAATGAACGTTTTCATTTCTCTCCAGCTGCTCCAGTTTGTCCTCTTCAAAAGACAAATACCAGAAATTTGAGAGAATGTTAAGCCTGCAACAAGCAGTTCCCTCTGGGCGCTAGATCAGCTCAACCAAGAGGGTCTCACGTGGGCACATGTGGACTCTCATGGAGCTGAGCATTTCAAAGCCTAGAAGGACACCTCTGTCAAATTCAAGAGGAAGAAGGAAAACAGTCAACCTCTTTTTGTTTGTACAAGCAAAAAAACAGGAGGAAAAAAAAAAAAAAACAGAAGAAAGTTGTTCTCTCTTACTCCAAAAGATTAAACTTAAGCTTCTTAGGAACTTTACAAAGCAACCGAAGAACCTTCTGTGACCTACACCGTGACCAAGGTCCAATTCATACACTGTAGTCTTGTCCGTTTTACAAGGCTGAACATTTCAGCTTTGTTTTTTTCAGTGTATGGATGGGAAAACAAATTCCTTTTAGTGGCATTTGACAACAGTACTGATGAGACAAGAATTCTAAACAAAGCTTTTATGTGCATGAAAATACCACTTGTGAATGCTCTTTGGAAGCGTGTGAGTGGCCTACAAGTTACAGCTCTCCAGCTTTCCTTAGTATTTTCACAGAAAGCAACTGCAAAACTTTATACACTTGGACCAGCTGCCAAACATCAAATTAGAAACCAATTATTGCTCTTCTCTGCCACCCTCAACCTCGTTTTTGATTTCTTTGTATTGCTGAAACATTTCTGCTGGTGTCCTTGTGGGTTTTGCCTCCTGCACAGCTGCTATGAATCTACTTTTCTAGCACCGTGGGCGTTCCCCACGGAGGCCCAGCACAGTTACCTGATCTTAGCTGGTTTCCAATGTCTCGAAAGGCGCGCAAATCTCCATCTCCATTCTCAAGGCGAGGCACCGCTCTGCTTCCTCTTACTCGTTTCTCCTCTTGCCCACAGACTTGAGGATGCTCTTTTAGGTCTTTCACCAGGACGTTACGACCGCACGCACCACATGTCTCAGTCCGAGCTCCGCAGTAAACTTCGTGGTCCTGGAGCTTGTCAAAAGTCAGGGGTATGTCACAGTACTGGCAGAGGGCAGGGCGCAGCGGGCACGCCGACGCCTGGGAAAAGAGAGAGGGATGAGTCTTCACATTTGGAAGACCAAGGCAAAGGTGGAGAGAGGTTCTCAGTTTGCTTAAGAGCTGAGCAGTCTATTGTTTCTTTAGCCAGACCCAAAGCTGCACTAGAGAATAGCCTGGAATAAGATACGACATGAGAAATGTAAGAACAACGAGTTGTGTGACCTCTGTAGTCACAAAGACACCAACTGAAGCACTCCTAACACTCCGGATGTTTGTTTTACAAACCCTAACGCTCAGACAGCAGATTCACAGAGTGCTTTTTGAGGTCTGGTACTAATCACACCTCACTGAGTACTGCTAGAAAACCTGTTAGCGAGGGAACAGATCTCCAGCTCACTTCCTACTCAGTGATAATTGCCTGCCTATGTTCTTTACCCTCAGGTAAGTTGCCCTTCAAAAGGGGTTCAACACAGAAGAAACAAGTTGTAACTGCAGATGCTGCAATGATGCATCATCACTTGCTTTACAAACAAAAGTGCTACGCGCAAACGCACAGGATAAACTACTTCCAGGGGTTTGAACTGAAGGTACCATCAAAGAAAATCTACCACTGTAAGGCACCTTCCCTCAGAGGGTGTGAATTTAGAGAGCACAGTTCAGTAAATAGGATGCATAAATCACAGGCTGGAATCCAGGTCTTGGCTGACAGACAGGCTCTAGAATCAGGGCTTGGAAACACCAGAGAGTATCTTCCGAGGGTCTAATAATAACAAGTCCACCAACCTCATGATCCTTCAAAAGGCCATTTTCCATCTTCATCCTACACTTGCAGATAACCTACAATAAAAAGACCTCGTTAGATTAATTGCCATAGGAGTCAGCAGTTGCAGGGGAGTTTGTTTCTCACCTGCACGTGTTCGGACTCGATGTGGTTCTTCATCTCAGCCTTCGGGACCGACTCACTGCAGTAGCGACATACTTCAATATTTCTGCTGCAGTGGATTTCATGAATGATGAAATTAACAGCAGGGATATCCTTTTTGCTATGAGAAGGGCACAGAAGTTACTTGGTGGAAAACACACTGACGTTTTTAAGCAGTTTTTCATAATTAAAAAAAATAATAATCCTAAGCTTTCTATGAATTCAGAACTGAGTAGCTAAAGGGAAAGGCAAACCCCACCAGGCCTCAACAGTCCCTTATAGGTGGGATATTAACATATATAACGTGCAAAAGTCACAATTTTCATACTGCATGAAGATAAAATCAAGGTGGATTTATTTCCTTAGGAGAAAGATGCATTTTGCAGCATGAACAAATCCTCACCAGATTCAAGTTAAGAAATGAATCTGAGAAGTTTCGTCCTGAAAATAACTTGGCTATGAGAGGTTGAGCTTGGGAAAAATAACTAACAGAGCCTGTTGGCCAGCGAGTGACAGCAGTAACCCTCTTACTCGTAGCCAAAATTCCCCAACTCGCCTCATTTCTAAGATACTTCCTCTCCTGAGGAGGATGCAAGGCTTACAATGAGGTCCAAGAAGAACCAAGGCACGGGTTGCTCAGCCCTTATTCCTGCCTCAAGCAGGCAGCTGCATTTCTAGTTAAGATGTATCATTCCTCCTCCTCCTGCCCTGCAAGAAATCAGCCTTCTAAACACCAAAATTAACTTTCTAAGCTATTGTGTGGTGCCTCCCTTGTCACAAAGGAAAACCACTCTGGCTGCTCGGGTTTTCTCCCTTGCCAGATCCCAAGCAGCCTGCAAAGCAACCCAATCCAACAGAACTGCACATCCTCACTGCCTGCAAACAAACCAGACCCATGTTGCAAGAAACTGTTTAGATTCCAACATCTCTTTAAGAAAAATAAATGGCTGATTTCTTTTGCTGCCTGCATTCAAGATGCAACGTCTGAGATTACATCATTATCTGTAACTGTGTAAGCAGCACTGGCAATACACTAGAGGAGGAGAACTGTTATTGAAGAGAAACAATGGCCACACCAATAGGTGCCTATGAGTTCTATTTTTACATCTCTGCTTCTGAGCCACACAGGTCCTGAAGAAAAACTTGGAATCCTGTACTTCATGTGTACACCTTGCTGAAAATTGACTATTCCCATTGGAAAACTTTTGTTTTCTATCTAGCTGCTAAGTCAGAAACTTGAGTAAAGGCTGGGAAAATTGTAGGTTGGCAGAGACCTTTCAGCTTATGGAGTCCAACCATTCCCCCAGCACTGCCAGGGTACCACCGACCCATGGCCCTCAGCACCACAGCTCCACGGGGGGGCTTGGAAACCCCTCCAGGGATCACGGGTACTCCACCCTTGCCCTGGGCAGCCTGGGACAGCCCGAGACAACCCTGCAGGGGGTTGGAGAAATTGTTCCTCAGCTCCAACCTCAACCTCTCCAGATACTTGACAAGTTAAAACCAATCCCAAAAGGTTTCTAAGAAGGTAGTACGTTCGTTATTAACGCTCACCTTCTAGCATTTCCTAGCCTTTCAAGGGCCTGTTCCCCGCTCAGTTGTTTAAGGGCTGAGCGTGTCCCCAGAGGCCGGGCACCCCCCGCAGCCCCCCCGCCGAGCGCTCGGTTTCGTTTCTCACCAGTTCCCGCACAGCCGGGTTTCCGCCTCGCTCACTGCAGCTATTGCCATTTTTCTGTCCGAGGGCTGGAACGGGGGCAATCCCCTTCCCTCAGCCCCTTGGAGCACCCGTACCTCTCGGAGCGGGGAGCGGCCTGTCCCGGGTACCTTCAGGCGGAGCCGGCGCGGCGGCACCCGCACCGCAGTGGAACGGCAGGGAAGGGGGTTGCGGAGAAGGGGAAATCCACCCAGCCCCGAGAACGGGAAACACCAGCACCGCTCCGCCGGCAGCCGAGCAACGGGCCCGGCCCCGCCCCGCGCTTCCTACCGGCCCCTTCACCCCCGCCCCCGGGGCGGCCGGGCCGGCGGCTGCGCACTGCGGTTCTGCGCTCTCATCATGGCGGCGCGGGGCCATGTGCAGGACCCCAACGACCGGCGCCTGCGGCCCATCTACGGTACGGACTCCCCGGACCCCCGACCCCGCTTCCCCCGGCCCGCCGGCCCGACCCGCCGTCGCGGCGCTGCGGGCTTGGCCCGGCCCGACCGGGGACGGCGCGGAGGGGCCCGCCGGGCGGCCCGGCCCGGCAAGCGCTGGCTGGCTCCTCTGGCGGGGCCCTTCCTCCCTCCGCCCGCCCCAGCCCCGGTGGCGGGGGAGCCCCGCGCTCCGCTCGGGGGCTGGGGAGAGCGCGACCCCGGCCGCTTCCTCTGGGGGAGGCTCTCGGCCTCTCACCGCCCCGTCCTTCCTCCCGCGGTGTGTCCGCCGGGAGCTGCCGTGGAGCCCGGCGAAAGCCCGGTCCTGGCTCCTCGCCCGGGACTGGAAGCGGGAGTTTGGCCGGGCTGGGGGGACCGGCGCCGTGCGTTCCGCTGAGCTCTCCCCGCTGCCCGCTTGGGGGGGGTCCTTCCTGCTCGGTAACCCGGTGCCGCTCTCCGGGGGTGCTGGGGGTTCTGTGCCGCTTCTCTCGCTCGGGGTAACTTCGGTCGGCGTTTGTTTCCTACCGCAGTGAAGTTAGAAATGGCTGAAGGGGTAAAAGGAACGAGGGCAATCACGGAGACCTTAAGGGAGTATGTTGAGATGGTGTGGCACAGGCTAAGCACGGTGTCGGAAAGTTAATGGGGAGACGAGTGAAGTAGTTAGAACGAGACGGTCTCGTTAAGGAACCTTCTGTATATAAGCTGTCCCCAGATATTTCCAAGGGTATTACAAGCAGTTGGGATTGCTTAAGAAGCTGCAGACAAGCTTGTCTCTATGCAAATATGGAGAAAAGAAAAGCACTTCCCCAGGCTACGGGATCATTTCTTCCCAAAAATTGAAGATTGGATAGAAATATTTGGAAAATATCCTCAACTTTTTCCAACACCAGGAAATAAATCTCTCCCTACAAACTTGTGGAGAGCTGCCCTCATTTCAGGATGGACGTGCCTTGGGAATGCCCATTGCCGCTGGGGCAGGGAGGATGGCGCGGTACAGGCTGGTGGCCGTGACGGGCTCCAGTGCCGTGGAGGAAGATAGTTTTGTGGGATTAAAAGTGCCAACACACGGCCGTCTTAAAGTTCGTTGCATAATTGCGAGCAGAGCGGTGCAGTTTGTCTTTATGTAACAATTTTAACTTTTTTCCCTTCCTTTGCAGTACGTGCTGTGATTGCCATTTTTAGTAACGTGCGATTCTTGGTGTTCTAACCTCTGTAATGTTTTAAAAGAAAAAGCTTGCTAAATTCAACCAAGATGAGAGCAGACAATGCTGAGATGTAGCTCTCTATTAATTTTGGAGAGGGTATTTTTAAAGCAGCTTTCTGCAAGTTCTAGAAAGGAGGATCTGCAGTCTAAGGTTTGAATTCGGGCTTTGGTGCTGCAGAGCTCAGAATAAAGTGTTACGTCCTTAGAGAGGTAAATCCACACCTTCCCAAAAGTCATAAACTGGAGATGTGCAACATGAGGTCGAAGGTCTGGCTCTTAAAGCCGTGCTTTCCAGTTTGTGCCGTGGTTCCTTCCCAGCTACCTTTATCTTTCACCTTGACTTCTCCCTTCACCTGAAGGTTCACGTGTTGCCTTCCCTGCCACTGAACATCTCCACCTACAGACTTGCATCTTGTGTAGGCTTAAGTTTATTTTCCTTTAGCTTGAGTTGCTTTGGATGCTGCCAGCTACTTTGGCTTCCATCAGACTGACTTGTTGTTAGGAACATACAATCTTTTTATTCTGCTGCAGTTTAGAGAGGTTTGTGGTTTATTTGGTTTACTTCAGGAGACCTAAAGCAGAGATCTTATCAGCACAGTTGTTAAACAATCCAAGACAAGGCAGTGCAATGTGGCAGATAATTTGTGCGCAAGAGAACAGTGCAGCACAGATCCTTGGATCCGGGAGTCTCTGCTGGTGTATGAAGACATCACCAGGATGTTCTGTTCCAGTTTGGAAACCTCTTCACTGAGAATCTCTGCTTAAGTTTTAACGTTAAAGGCGAAGCGCGGGTTTTCCTAAGTTAAAATAGCCATCTAACCCGTGTAAAGATGACGTACTACAGCTTCAAGCTCTACTTCATGCAGCAACATTTTGTTTTGGTTAGTGTGGGCAGGCTGCCTCGTTTGAGGTTTTGTCTGTATGGTCTCCGGAGCCCAATTAGCTCTACTTCAAATCTGCGGCGCTCGGGCATGGAAGCGATGGTTAAAGCTGCCGAATATAAATCTCGTTGGTGTAGATGCACACTTTGTACCACATACCAAGGAACTACTAAAGGTCACCTCTTTGCTCGGCAAAAGAGTTGTCTCTGATAATGGGAGCTGCAATCTCAATGAGAAAAAGTTGTGTAATGTAATTTCAATGAATTGGCATTAGTTCTGCTCGCAGTTTGGTAGGGAAAGGCCGGAACAGCGTGAGCTGACCCTTCCCTTTTGGCACATCAGGTACAGCCAAGTTGTTCTGCTGGGATTTGGTTAGCGAGTACTCATTTTTGAGGGAAGGGAGGCATACAGGGGTCATGTTCTACTCCTAAAGTGCCTAATAATGTGATGATTTGCTGTAGGCAAAGCTGAAAATTATAATACTAAGCCAAAAAAAAAGAAAAAATGGTCTCAAGGCAGAGAGGTTCTAGAGCTGTTTACTAGATAGTGGGATATCCCCCTAGGAAAAGGACACTTTTTTTGTCTTTAAAACTAGTCTGGTGAAAGCACAGTGCAACTGTGTTAGGGTGCAGATTAGCTCTGCCTGAAGTGTGGATCCTGTGGACCAATTGATCTTCTCACTTAATCCTCTCCTAGACCGCAAGCGCTTAGTTTCTCACCTGCTGTGTGTTAAAAGTCATTGAAAGTCTCCCAAAGGCACGCCAAATTAATTTCTACTTTTACCGAAGCAAAGCGCCTGAGCTGCATTGCCAGCAAAGAGCTGTTGCTGCAGAACCTGCTCTATTATACGTCTCTTTTGTGGCTCTAATGATCTATGTGGAGTAATTACAAAAGCTTGTTTGTCTGAATGACTAAAACGAGTACAGCGAGATGAATACTTCATCTGCAAAACGACACGTTTCCCGAGCGCGTGGCTTAGTAGTAACTGCACAAGGAAAAGGCAGTTTGCACGACTGACCTCACAGCACATACTCCACAGTAAAATCTGAGGTGGCTTTCCAGGATGGTCTTCTGTTCTAATGCTCTATATTCATGTTGTTCTTACGCAGATTATCTCGATAATGGCAATAATAAAATGGCAATCCAGCAAGCGGATAAACTGCTCAAAAAACATAAGGATCTTCACTGTGCAAAGGTAGGTGCGACTGCAGTGCGCAGACCTCGTTTGGTGAGCGTAGCTCTGAGACTTGGGGTGTTTCGCTGTGCCCCCTGTTGAAGGGAAAACAGTTCTGTTCTTTGGTTTTCTGAACATATCACTATATTCCTCCTTTTCTCTTTTCCCTGGGGGTTTTCCTTGCTGCTCATACCATTGCTACATTTTGAAAGCTTCCCAAGCTGCAGCGTGTGTCAGTGACCTGAATCTCATTTATGTCGCTTCTCTCTGGCCGGTTATTGAAAGAAAAAAAAAAAAAAAAAAAAAAGAAAATTGGCAGGACTGGTCAGCTCTTGTGCTGCAGGTGGGGAAAACAGAGTGGCAGCCGATGCCTTGGAGCCAGCTGCATGTTTATGACAAAATGCAAAGCCGGGCTATTGGATGCAGCTTGCATTTGGGGGTTTTCCTCTCCCACCATATGGATTCGGAACTGAATAAAACCTGAAGTTCTGTAGAAGGAATGAGGTGGTTGGGCAAAGCCTCCCCTCGGCAGGACTGAGAGGATTTCTGTGTTTTTAACAGCTGCCCCTGTGTTGTGTCAATAGGTTCTAAAGGCAATTGGCTTGCAGAGGACTGGCAAGCAAGATGAAGCGTACGCTCTGGCACAAGAAGTAGCAGCGCTTGAACCCACAGATGATAATTCCTTGCAAGCACTAACGATTCTTTACCGGGAGATGCACAGACGTAAGCTTTTTCCTTTGCCTCTCTTAAGAGTCGTGATTATTTCTGTTCTTCCAGAAGTATACGTGACCCACAGTTTCACAGGAAAGGTGCAGTCCAAGGTTTGCATATAACCGTGTTAATAAGAGACTCAGAGAATTTATGTGATGCCCATTGTAAGTGTCTCTGAGGCTCTAACGATCACCGTAAAGCAAAGAGGCTGCTCTCGTTAACGTTATTGTCTACGCAGCTCCTAAATGAGCGGCGTGCTAATCATCACCCAGCACGATCAGCCTATGAGTTCACTCTCATTTTTTAATGAAGGCTACTGGAATTTGTTGTCGGTGTGTGTGGTGGAGATGACAAATCACATGGGCTGTGGTTTGGAGTGTGCTTTGTGCTGCGAGGCAGTAGTCGAGGGGTTCAGGCCTCAAGAAGCTGTGTGATAAAGAGAAGGGAGATCTCGCTGACTCCGTGAGCTTTCTCAGTACCTTTCCTTGTAGTGAGATGGTGTTTTTGAAATACTGAATCATGAATGTTTGAGTGATGGAGTAAAATTGCCTGTGCTTTTCTAAAAGAAGCCAGAACTTGTGTACTGCTTGTCTACAGCTCCAAACAGTTGTTTCTGGCAGCTTCTTCTGGTTCTTGGTGGTGGTAGCAGCATTGACTGTTGAATTGCTGGAGCAATGATAATGGTGTGAAACAACTCTGTAGAAATGGATATTTGGTACTAGTCTGCAATTCAGCTGTTGATTATGCTCTCCTAGTTTATTTCTGTGTGTACGTGTGGAGTTAAAGCATTATTTCTTGAATAATAGGAAATTTTTGTGTGAGACACATCAACATAACCCCCTGAAGATGTCCAAAGCCTTTGTGTGATTCTGAGCAGCTTGCAGAAGCGTAGAGCTCAGGTTTGGAACTTTTAGGTTTATAGCTCAGAAAGGAAATAGTGGGTGTCAGGCACTTCCACCTTTGGTCCTGCGAGAAAATGATGATTAGATGTTTTATGTGCGAGTGTGTTGAGAATATGTAAACTGTGTGAAAGACAAGTTACATTTAGTTTTTGAATGCTACACTGAGATATGATTGTATGTGTAACAAGGAAAAAAAAAAAACATCTGGAAGGATGTAAATATAAGACAGTTTTGCATGTTATACTGTAATAAGTATTTAGTGATAGACCTGTAATTAAAAAGCACAATGTGAAGTATTTTACTTGTTAAGAGCACTAAAATAGGGAAATGGATACAACTAACATAAGTAAGCCTGCGATAAGAGTAACTAATTTGATATTAGACCCTGAAAATGTTCTTTGTTTTGATACATAATTCACCTGGAGCAGCCGTTCTGCCAGGAGTAGAAATCTTCATTCAGTTTAATGCTTCAAAATAGATAAACTTTCTTAACAGAAATACTTAAGTGCTTCTGAAAAGTTCAGTTGTTGCTGTGAACTCTATTTTGAGGTTTGTTTGGGGTTTTTGAAGCACTTTTTTTGATGACTGTTTGCAGTGCTTGGTGTCTGAGGTCAGAGTGTACCATTTCTGTGGGTGATGATTGTTAATTAGATTACTGTTCAGAGCATCACTGATGTTATCTTTAGGTAGCTGTCCTTTAAAATTATTACCAAATCTGTCTTAACTCAAGTATGTGGTTTTGATTTAGCGGAACTGGTAACTAAACTTTATGAGGCAGCTGTAAAGAAGGTTCCCAACAGTGAAGAGTATCACTCTCATCTCTTCATGGCCTATGCCAGGGTCGGAGAATACAAGAAGATGCAGCAGGTACCATCAGCAATTTGTGTTCTAGTTATTTTAAGGTGTCTTTTTCTATATTTCTTACTGTAAATGCCTGTTCACGTTATAAGTAATCTTCCAGAAAGCTGACTGGCTTAATGCAGCAGTTATACTCTAGGTTAGCCTTTACAGAAAGGCTTAAAACGTTATTTGGAGGGCACATTTGGAAGGCAAATGTTTTCTTTTCCTTACGTGGGATAGGACAACTGTGGAGGTATCTGGTCTGATAGAATATGCTGGTTATTTTGGTGAGGGGGGGGGCTATTGATGTCAACAGTGTGGTAGTTACACAAGGCAGTGTAATATAAAGGAATTCTGGAATAGATAGAAAAATCTAGTGAGAGCTTCTGATCCCTGTTTAGAAACTTGCTTAACTCTTCTTAATTTGCTCTCATCTTTGGGAAAAGTAGTCTTACCCATACGCTTGCCTCTGGAATCTACTGTATAACTAGGTTTGTATTGGTTGTAATTCAGTGAAGAAGAACAAAAAAGCCCATCCTTTAAGTACATTTTACTTCTCAGAACCGTGTCATGCTGGTTAGTTTTGTTTTCATCCCTTCCAAATTAGGTGCCTGGAGAATGCCTATAAATGGAAGCTTCTTTTCAAAGCATGCGCCCTCACTCTTCTGTATAAAAAAGCACAGAGAGCCAAGTAAATGAGCCCTAAACTCCCTCTCGTTCCCACTGTCTTAAGGGGACTTGAATTTTTGTACAAGTTTGGCTTAAACAACTAAGAATATATTGAGCAAAGTGTTAACTCTCCATTGTGGCCCAACCTGTATGCTGCCTGAGTTCAAGCTGTAGATAGAGGCTGAGCTATTTATTAGGGTACATTGAACTACAAGCCTCATATGACAGTCTCACTCCTAAAGAATAAGTCTTCTGCTTCCTGGTGGAATTACCATTTCAAATTAAAGCTGTCCTCTGTTTGGGCAGTCATATGTGCACATGCTTATTGCTGTCACAAAGTAATTAGTCTTGGAAATGTTTTCCTTCTGTTTTCTTCTTCAGCAGTGTGTATTAAGATGGAAGGGCTCATGGGTTGATAAGTCTTCTCATCTAGTTGCTAATTCTGTGTTGTCTGCTGCCATCATTGCTGCTTAGTTTGTGTTGTCTGTCAGGGGAGCCTATAGACAGGAATGTTTCAGGAATGATTAAACTGTTTGGTTTTTTTTTTTTTTTCAGGCTGGAATGGCACTTTATAAGATTGTACCCAAAAATCCTTACTATTTTTGGTCTGTGATGAGCCTGATCATGCAGGTATGTACAGTGTTGTAAATGAGTGACTTTTGCTGCAGGTATAGTACAAATACAGACATGTTCTGAATGAAAATATCAGAGATTATTTCAAGTAAAATGCATGTTTGAGCTGTTTTCTGTGTGAAGCTGGGAGAAGGACCCACCCCTCCTGAAGTAGCACTGTCGCTGTGATCCAAAATGAATGCTGCAGTGTTTTTTATAATGCAGCTTAACTGGTCTGCCTTACCACGTTTGTACAACTCAAGTTATTCTCTATCTGGACTAGGACCCTACTGTCTTTTTAGTTATCGAGCTCATGAATAAAACCTCAGACATCTGCAGCTCCTTAGGCAGAACAGCTCCTCTCCGTAACTAGGTTATAAAGGCTCTGGGAGGAAATAAATGAGAGCTCTGAGCTTAACGTGTCTTTCAGACTGCAGAAGGTCTGCAGGAGTAGAGTGCAGATGAGCTGTGCTGCTGCTACTTCATTCAGGAGCTAATCAGACAACCTGACAGCGTTGGCCAAATGAAAAATAACCATGGGGGCATTAATCATGGTCTCTAAAATACCATGTCGTGGGAAACACAAATGTGTTCTTGCTACCTGTTACTTGCCACGGGTATTGTGTGCCTAGATAGTGGGGTCTCTGGACAGTGTAATTAAGAGCGAGCTTTTCTCCCTATCACTAATTTTATTGCTGCCTTTTTAACGGAGTATTTGTGCTCTGCATGTGACACGGCAGCTCTGAATGTGTGGGGTTTTGGGGGGAACTGAAGCACCTGGGATGTTTGGGTTTGGGTTTTTTTTCCTCTTTAACAGGAAAAAAGCAGTGGGGCAACAGGAGTTGTGCTGTTAAAATATTCTTCTCTTCCTTAGTCTATTTCAGCACAGGATGAAAACCTCTCCAAGACAATGTTTTTGCCACTAGCTGAGAGAATGGTGGAGAAAATGGTGAAAGAGGATAAGATTGAAGCTGAGGCTGAAGTAAGGCTTGCAGATACTTTCAGCTTGATTTGAGTGTTACTGAGACAAGAATGCACTGTTACAGAAAGTTGATTATTTTAACAGTTTTCCAAGATAATAATCAGTAGTGTTCTGGAAGTAAATTTAGTGGGACAGAAGGAAAACCAAGTGCAGAGGGTTGAGAGGGATTTGGAATTGTGCAGCCAAGGAAATTCTTTGGCGTTTGATTTGACTGATGAAGTACTTGGTTTTACTCCCTGGGAGGCCCCAAGAGAAACTTCAGGACTGAAAATGGAAAAAAAAAAAGACCTAAATTCCTGACCGTTCCACCCTATGGGTTGCTAAAGATAGCTTTGCAGGCCTGGCTATCTCCTGTTTCTAATGACAGTACCACAAGCCACTTCATTTCTTGGCCCACCTGTGTATTGTTTTACTAGCAAATTTCACTGCAGTCTAATCTTTTTTTTTTTTAAGGTTGAGCTGTACTACATGATTCTGGAGCGTTTGGAGAAGTATAAAGAAGCCTTAGATGTTGTGAGAGGAAAACTAGGAGGTAACTTACTCTGTTAATAATCACAGTTGTGTGGAGGACAAAGCAGCTTTCCTTTGCTCCAGACATGTCCACTGGTTCCAAAGTAAAAGGCTGTAAGAAGCCTGACTCGTAGCATCAGTTTCAAACTGGTTTCAGTGCAAACTCTGGAGGTGCTCTTGTGCAAGCTGGTTTTATCCACCTGTTTATGGAATCTAAGCGTTATTCCATGATGGACTTGGCACCAGTAATAAATTTATAGCACGTTGGTAAAAAAATCCTAATAT